>JAOTQJ010168704.1:0-68029 GCA_025642045.1 Solanum sejunctum | reverse complement strand
GAATATGAGCGTGAGGGAGTATAGCCTTCAATTTAATTCCCTGGCCAGGTATGCTCCTAATATAGTTGCTACTATGGCAGATAGAGTTCATCGATATATAGATAGATTGGATACGTATCTGGTCAGAGATTATACCATTTCTTCCTTGTACAAAGACATAGATATATCGAGAATGCAATCTTTTGCACAAAAATTGGAGGATTACAGGCAAAGGAGAAGGACATAACAGTTAGAAAGGGTATAGTCCAAGAGGGCCAGGTCTACAAGGAAGTTTACACCACCCCAAGGTGATCTTAGGCCTCAAATTTTTAATAGATCACCTAGGCCATCATCGTCCTACTCTACAGCTAGTGCTCAATCACAACTTCAGGGGTCTAGTAGAAATCCATTCGGTCCAAGAAGTGAAGGGCAAGCCACCTGGACAGTGGGGTATTCGGCAGGATAGCAAATAACCCTTATATAGCCTTGTAAATAGTATGGAAGGAGTCATTCAGGTATATGTCATGTTGGGACAAACACTTTTTATTGGTGTGGTGCTCCAGGGCAGATGATGAGAGATTGCCAAGAAGACATATGGGTGATATAGCACAATCTACTGGGTCAACTATTGCATCATCATTATCAGTTCCTTCATTGGGTAGGGGTCAACAAACACCTATAGGTAGTGGTAGAGCTGTTATAGGGAGGATTTTTCATATCTAATGATTTTATGCAAAATGATTATGGGACAATTTCCACCATATCTAATTCAACAAAATCATAAGGCAAGATTTTATGCAAAATGATTACGGGACAATTTCTACAGACTCCTTAGAAACAATAGACTCACCAATGGGGGTATACACTTCATAGGTTTCACATGATAATTATGGGCTAACAAGAAGCTTTTTTGCAACAAAAAGAGTAATAAAAGAAAGAATGGGACCCCGGTCTATCAAAGCATAAACATCAAAATTAAAAACCTTTAACATATTGGTGATGACATTGAGCACCTCATTCACCCCTCATCTCCCTTGAGGAGCGTAGAATCTATTTTGTCTCGGTGCACCCCCTTGCTGGCCTCCTCTTCCCTTTTGACCTCCATTTGCACCTTGGTCATGTGGACGACACTCCCATCCTTAGATTGAGTATGACGACAATCAATAACCTTGTGGCTATCTTCACCACTACCAAAGTAAGCATTTAAATTTCCCAAATAAGGACCACTATAATTATTTCCACACGTTGGGAATCTAGGCTTTACCACTCCTCCATTATCTTCTTGGAACCTTTTACTAGGCACCCTATCATTGGCAAACCTCTAGTTGGAAGCATTGGATGACCCTTGGCCTTGAGGTAACCGATCACCTTTATAACCTTGGAATCCACCTTCAAAATGGGCCCTTTTGGCCTCACCAACCTTTCTCTTTCTAAGCTTTCGCCCCTTCAATTATTTGGCATATTTTACGAGGCAGGAAAAATCCACATCACCTACAAGCATGGTGGTTCGATATTCCTCATTCACCAAATTGGATACACCCGACCCAAATTTGTTTATCCTTGACCTTGGCTTGACCACTAATTAAGGAGTATACTTGGAGAGTTTGTTGAACTAGAGGGCATAGTCTATCACACTCATAGACCCTTGCTTTAGAATCATAAATTCCATCATTTTCACCTCCCTAAACTCAATAGAGAAGAACCAATTGAGAAATGCCGCTTTGAACTCTTTCCAAGGGATAACATCTTCATTCCCCTTCTCCATCTTCCATTGAGTAAACCATATTTGAGCCACCCCTTTGAGTTGGTAGGCTGCAAACCCCATTTTCTCCTCTGAGTTAACCCCCATAATGGACAACACCTTATACATCTCATCAATAAATTCTTGTGGATCCTCATCTACCTTTGACCTATGGAACTCTGGTGGGTCCATCCTAGTAAAATCCCTCACCATTGATTCCGAAGTAGGATCATGAGTGGCTTGGGCCCCTTGATTGATTTGATTTGTCATGGCATGGGCCGATATGGCAATAGCATCCCGAAACCCTTTATGGGCCATTCCCCCATCTTGAGAAGCTTGAGGAGTAGGAGGGGCCATTGCTCCTCAAGAGTATGGTCTCTTCCTCTTCTTTGAATAGGCATGATCTTAAATAACAAAGAACATTCATTAGGCAAAAGTCTTACCTTAACTTCTATAGCACGACATAGATCATGGAGAAGGGAAACATATCCTAAAATGCGTCATAGCCTCTTTCTCATAGTTATGGTGCACTTCACAACTACGAACAAGATTCTAATCGATGCGGTATGTTGGATGCTGAGGACCATTAACAACCTAGTGCTCTAATACCAAGTTTGTCACAACCTAAGCCTAGGGCCTAGACGTGAAACAACGAATAGGAAATCTAAGGGACCCAAATAAGCCTTTTAACATATCAATTACATATTCTTAGTTGCAGAAGCAAAGTAAGAATATAAACAAGGAAAAAAGAAACTAAGGGTAGTCTTGACATTTATAAAGCATAAGATTCAAAGCTCAAAGCATAAATACATCAACTATTCCAACAACACCTTTGAACATAGATTGGGCAGGGGCCAAGACACTTTTCAGGTTCACCCTCATAGTATCAAAGATCAATATAAAGAAATAATGTAAGCAAGAGTAGCATAGCTAGTGTCCCCGAACTTGAGGATACACTAAAAGATTATCTACAAGATGCCAGAAGTAGCCACTTGGAGGATGATTGTGAGGTGATCCAGTTCCTACCTGGTAACATGCATATAGGCATCGAATATGAGTTAGTACGTTTGAATGTCCTAAGTATGTAGGATGCAATGAAATAAGACATAAGCCAATATAGTCAAAATGCATTGTAATAACCAATAGATGAGCATAATTTATATATGGCGTGGATGATCAATGCTTGAAGTAAAACATAATTGTAAATCATTCAACTTGCATAAATCATAACAACATGTGTGGGAAGATACCTCAACCAATATAGATTATGACCAAGCGAGCTATGACTTGGAATCCAAATGATTACCCCTCACCGTAAAGAGGTGGTCTACTTGCCAAGGTACACCATACTTAATTTTGCGGGAGCCTATCCCATTTCGGGGAAGTAACTTTCCTTAAGGGAGCCCCTCTAATTTTGGAAAGGATTTCATGAGATACTTCACCTTATGAGAGCCCGTCCCATTTCAGGAAGAATTTCAAGAGAAAGTGCACTAAATGGATCCACTAGAATAGCAAGGGTATAACATCATCTTATGTTGGCGCATAGTTCAAAGAAAGGGAGCAAACCATCCATCCATCGGTGTTAAGTATAATCCCATGGAATACTTATAATAATCATACTTTAATAAGTTGCAATAAACATGGAATCATGATATGAGTAGCTCTAACATACTTGACCTTTAATGCTGAGCCTAATTTGAAACATGAGAATAGATCATCATTAAACATTACCTTTTATTAACATCAAAGGCTCAGAAGAGGTAAAATCTTGGAAATAGGGATTAACTTCATACTTGTATAATCATAGATAATTTTTATGAATTCATAACATACTTGATGGCCCATATTCATCATGAAGTCACTTGACTTATAAAACATGTAATTAGCTTAAGAATTCTTGACTTGACATTTTATCAAACACTTGGTGGGTATGTAATGCTTGTTCAAAATCATGCAATTCAAGAGTGAGATCATGTGAGGAAACTTAAAGAAAATAAACCTACCAATATATTACGAAACACTCATGTGAGATACCTTCAGATCTACTATCAAATCTCCTAATAGATCATAGTTTCATAGCTCAAAACATACATAGTCTCAATAGACAAAGCCAACTCATAGTATAAGATTAAGATAGATAGACATGCATATTTAATCAACATTTCATAAAACCCCAACATATTTCATGCTTATAATCCATAATAAAAGATACCTATAGATAATGTAACTTGAATGAAAACACACCCCAAACTAATTCTTGAGGCATCACAATACACAATAAACCCTTCCAACTCTTCCGGTAGAGACAAGATAGGAGCGGAGACAAGCTTATCCTTCAAAGTTTAGAAACTCTTCTTATACTCATTAGTCCACATAAATTTCACCTTCCTTTTGGGTCAACTTATTCATTGGAGAAGCATTAGAAAAGAAACCACTAACGAACCTCTGGTAGTAACCTGCTAAGCCCAAGAAGCTTCTAATGTCCGATAGAGTCAAAGGTCTAGGCCAACTTCTAATTACCTCCATCTTCTTAGGATCCACCTTTATACCATCAGTCGATACCACATGACCTAGAAAGGCAACCTCTTTCAGCCAAAACTCATATTTCTCATATTTGGCATACAACTTCTCCTCCCTCAAGATTTGTAACACCACCCTCAAGTGATCCACATGCTCCTTCTCACTATGGGAATAGATCAAGATATAATCAATAAATACCACCACAAACACATCAAGGTAGGGTTTAAAGACTCTATTCATAAGATCCATGAAGATAGCCAGTGCATTAGTCAAACTGAAGGACATAATCACAAACTCACAGTGCCCATACGTAGTCTAGTAGGCCATCTTGGGAATGTCACACTCCCTCACCTTCACTTGATAATACTCACACCGATGATCAATCTTAGAGAAGTGACTAGCCCCTCAAAGTTGGTCAAAAAGATCATTAATCCTTAGTAGAGGATACTTATTCTTTATAGTAACCCTATTAAGTTGCCGATAATCAATACATATCCTGAGGGAACCATCCTTCTTCTTCACAAACAACACCAGTGCACCCTAAGGTGATTGGCTTTGCCTAATAAAACCCCTCTCCAAAAAATCCCTCAATTTCTCTTTCAACTCCTCCAACTCCGCTGAGGCCATATGATAAGGGGGAATAGAAATGGGTTGAGTATTTGGAAGAAGATCTATGCCAAAATCTATTTCCCCTTGAGGACGAACACTAGAAAGCTTATTAGAAAAGACATCAAGGAACTCATTTACCATAAGAACTGACTCTATAGGAAGGACTTTAGACTCAACATCCTTAACCCTCACAAGATGATAGAGACACCCCTTAGAAATCGACTTTTGGGCTTTAATGCAAGAAATGAATCTACTTTTACCACTACATCATGACTTTCACACTCAAGGATGGGCTCATTAGAGAATTATAATTTGACCCTATGTGTTCTACAATCAATAAAAGCATAGTACCACGCAACCAATCCATCCCAAGAATTACATCAAAACCCAGCATATCTAACTCAATAATCAACAAGGCAATATTTTATGCAAAATACAAATGGGATAATTTTTACAGACTCTTCTAGCAATAATAGAAGCCCAATGGGAGTAGACACCTTATAAGGCTCACACAACAATTCAGGTTCAACAAGAAACGTTTTGGCAACAAAAGGGGGTATCAAAAGAAAGAGTGGCATCGGGTCTATCAATGCATACACATCAAAATCAAAGACTTTTCACATATCAGTGATAACATTAGGCTCCTAATCTACCCCTTGTCGCCCTTTTAGAGCATAGAACCGATTATGCCTTAGGGCACCACCTTGTTGACCTCCCCTTCCTCTAGAACCCGCATTTGTACCTTGGCCTTTTGGATGACCATCTGTATCCTTGTGTTGATAACGAGAACAATCCATTACCATACGACCCACTTCACAATAACCATAACAAGAATTAGTAACTTTCAAACATGGGCCATTATGGCCTCTACCACACTTTGGGTACATAGCATTACGTACCACACCACCACTATCTTGGACCTCTGGGTTAACATTAGAAAACCTTCTAGTAGGAGCATTGAAAGACCCTTAGCCTTGATGAAACTATCCACCCTTGGGGGTTTGGAACCTACCTTCAAAACAAGCCCTCTGAAATAACCTAAAAAATTGCCCGAAAATGTGCCTCGGAAGTACTAGAATCGTGATTTCCATATATCCCAAAATCCGTGCGTGATATCAAAAATTTGACTTCATATTCTTGTTCAGGGGGTCAAAATGAGGGAATAAGGGTTTGACCCTGACTTTAGAGCGACCGTATGAAAACTCAAAATTCCTAAAATGCAATTTCCAGAAAGCTTTTCGCGCCCCTAGTGCGACGTGCCAAAGGCATGCAGATGAAAAAACCCAACTTTCGTGTCCTATCTGCAATGCGGAGATGTACATTTCCTTTTTAGTGATTTTTCTTGCAATCCAAGATTTTTAAGTCTTGGGCCTAAGTATCCCTAAATGTAAAAATACCTGTTCTTAGCCATTTTCACCCTCATATCATTCTAAATATTCCCCAATACTCAACAAAACACTTAGCTAAATATTTCACTCCTAAATTCAAGTCTCAAACCCTCATCAGATTTCAAGGTTCTCTTTCAAGCTTCAAGTCTCCATCCCCAATCTTCACTAATTTTATCTCTAAAGATAGGGTATGTAGGTTTCTTTCACCCATGATGCCTAAGCTTCCTTTTCTTCAAAATTGCATGAGTTTTAAAGTTGGTTTACTCATGGGTCTTATCTATTATGAAAATCGCTGCACACTATGTTTGGGCTTATGAAATTGTGATTGTTTTACTATGTTTTGAGCCATGAATCTAAGGTCTATTGAAAGGTTTAATGACGAGTTTGGATGTTTCTTGCTTAACGGTGTTACCAAGTATCTATTAAAACTTTTACATTGAATTTACTAGCATGATTCACTCTTGAATTACATGGTTTTACACTAGCACCACACATCCTCTAAGTGTTATATAAAATGTTCGGGAATGATTATTTGAGGGATTAAAGGTCCAATGCATATCTTATGAGATGATTGACTATATGGTGATGATATAATAATGAAATGATGATAAGATGAATGCATATGTAATATATGATATTCTCCCATATAGTGTTGGAATATGATCATGCCCTATCAGGGGTTGCATATCGGGTAACCTTGTCAAGGGGTTCATACCTTGATAGCCTATCGATGCATTAGTACCCTGGCACCACAAGTGGTAGGGTGAGATGATCCACTAACCTATCGGATAGAGTGGACGTTGTCTCCCAAGTGGGAGATGGTGGTTATGGTACCAAGTAGGTTAGGTGTATTTAAGGTTGACAATTGAGTTGTGAATTATAGGTGATGTGGTAAATAAGTTGGCTTAGAAGAAGGTCCCAGTGGAGGTGTTGGATGGGTGAGAGGAGAAATTGATTGATAATGATGTGGCATTCGCCAAGGCCCTTTGGAAGAGTCTTCTATCTGTTTGTGTTTCTTGGAGAGCCGGTGCGGGCATGGAGAAGCAATATCCATATTTCTTTTTTTCTATTAAAGCTTATGATGACATGTCAAGTCCTTTCCGTGATTCCAAATCTTGCATTTCAGCCCATGCATCATTCATATGCATTCATGTTTAAGTTAGCAAGTTTATGATGATTTTACACTTATGTTGAGATTCTAAAAATGGTGTTTTAAATATAATGTGGCATTCTTGTTGGGGCTGATTTGTTCATGATTACTCTTTTCATGTACAAATTTTTTACATTCGAGGACGAATTTCCCCAAGGGGGAGATATTGGAAAGATCCCAAAAAGTGCCCGAAAATGTGCCTCGGAAGTGCCTAGAATTATTATTTCTATATATCGAAAAATCCATTCATTATTTCTAAAATACAACTTCATATTCTTGTTCAGGGGGCAAAATTGAGTGGGAAATGCGTCTAACCCAAATTTTAGAAAAACCGTATTAAAATTCGAAAATCCCAAAAGCACGATTTAAGAGAGTCAATTTTAAAGGGCCATATCTCTTAGCACACAAAGAACTGGGTTACCCACGACCTACCAAATTAAAGCTCTTTCAATTAGCTTTCTACTTGATTTCACCTCATTCTAAGTTCGGATGAAGAATTTATTCCCATTGTTATTTATCTTGTATGTGCAGAGATGCAAATTCCAGTGAGTAATCTGCGTCGTTTCCGCGACATGGAGCAGTGTTATTTTGGTCCTTTTTTTTTAACTTCACTCCAAGATTTCAAGTCTTGGACCTAAGGGTTCCCATACTTGAAAGTACCTATACTTAGCCTTATTTCATCCTCATATCTTCCAAAACATTCCTCAATACTCACTAAAACACTTAGACTCATATTTCACCCTAAATTCAAGTCCTAAATCTCAAGACCAATCTTAAGGATTTCATTCAAGCTTCAAGTCTCCATCTCCAATCTTCACCAATAGTTTCTCCAAACTAAGGTATGTGGGTTTCTTTCATGGGTTCCATTTACCCATGATACCCAAGCCTCCTTTTTCTCAAATTGCATGATTTAAAGTTGATTTACAAATGGGTCTTGCTTATTGAAAGTCGTTGCACACTACGTTAAAGCTATGTGAAATTGTGACTGTTTTGCTATGTTTTGAGCTATACATCTTTGATCTATTGTAAGATTTGAGGATGGGTTTTGATCTATGTTTTTTGAGAGTGTTGCAAGGTCTTGATTGATGGTTTTACCATGGATTTTCTGGCATAATTTCATCTCTATATTTCATGATTTTATACTAGCATTATATACCCTCTAAGTGTTTGATAAATGTGGTTTCTTGAAAAGTTGAAGGTCCAAAGAATGAGATATGATATGATTGACTATGTGATGATAAAATGATCTTATATATATGATATACTCTATATAAGGTGTTGCATTAGACCATGCTCAATACGGGGGGACAAGAGCCTGGGTAACTGAGGTGGGGGTTTGTACTCATCAACTGAGGTGAGGGTTTGTACTCATCAACCGTGTGAGGGCTTTGTATTTCTCCACCATGGTGATATGGTGTGATTTTCATCAACCATGTAAGGGGTTTGTACCACACCACCTGGATGACAGGGTGAAACAATCATCAACCAACTGAGGGGTTTGTACCTTGGAAATCTAGCTTGGTCTCTTCTACACTTATGATATCTTATATGAGTATGAGTTTACTTAAGCATGTTTTACTTAAGCACTGATCATACATGCCATATTGTTATATTATGCCTATTGCCTATTGTTATCCATTTTGATTATGATGCCTATCTCTTGTTGCATTGCATCCTACATACTTAGTACATTCAAACATACTAGCGCATACACTTGCCTACATGATATCACCATGTAGTGATTGAAGCCAAAGTTAACCATCCTCCTCCTACACATGGCTATTTTGGTACTACTCAAGCTAGTTGGTGAGTCATCCACTTCGGGGACTTTAGTCTATGTTGCTCTTATTATGTATTGAGACATTCCTTTTTATATTCTATTTTGACTCTGAGGTTGAGCTTGGTTGCTTTTCCTGGCCCCCGCTAAGTTCTATGTCTAGAGGTGTTGCTGTACAAGTTATGAATTATGCTTGATCTTTGACTCATTTATATTATTTAAGTGCTTAAATCTTTCCCTTAGTCCAAATTCCCCTTGTTATGCTTATATTTTATTGTTATTTTTAATTGCTTCCACAACCAAGGATATGTAATGATATGTTATGAGGCTTGTTTGGGGTTCCTTCTGGTTCCCCATTCGCCAGTCACAACTAGGACCTAGGCTTTGGTCGTGACATGCTATCGCTATGTTAAAGGCTTTTCTTCATATTATTATGCATGCTTTGATAGTTTTGGGGTTTACTTTCCCTTTCATTGTTCCTTTTGTTGCTAGTAGGGTATTATTATGTTACTCTATTATTGCTAGAAGGGTTTAGGGGTTGTTCATGTTCTTATTGCATAGGGACTTGTGCTGTGATTTTGGTTGGACTTAGTTTGTTGGATTGAGGTCTTGAGGTGGTTTGGCTACTTGTATAGCATGCTTCCAATGAGTGTAGGACCCATGAGATTGTAATATGATGACTATGGTAGACGATTTATTTGGTCAACTACAATGGACTAGTCACTTCTCTAAGATTTATTTGTTATTTGGGTTTTGTCCTGCAAGTGAGGATGAGGATAGGTGATGTCCCTAAGTGTTTTTTCAGATTGGTAGTGAGCATTTTGAGTATTTCTAGAGTTATTTGGTTGACTTATGCACAGGGTTAGTTTGTGGATTTCATGAATAGGGTCTCAAAACCCTACCTTGACATGTTTGTAGTGGCCTCTAATATTGGATCATTGATTTATTTAGAGCTTGTGAACCCTTTTGGGGGTAGTGTTGCAAGTCTTAGGCGATGAGAGGTTCTTTTCCAAATGTGATAGGTGTGAGTTGAGGATAACAAGAAGTCAGTAAGAACTCCTTAAGATTTATGATATGAGTGTGCATTATTTTTAACTGGTGAGGCTAATGTTGTGGTCGATGCTCTATGTAGGATGTCTATGGGTAGCCTAGCAAATGTTGATGATGGTGTCCATAGGTGACAACTTAGGTTGGGAGAGGTTGACTATGGTAGTGTAGCATTCTTGATGGTTCCAAATCATCTTTGGTTGAAGGGGTCTAGATTAAGCAAAGCCTTGATTCCGCCTTATCAGACTTGGAGATTTTGGCTGAAAGAGGGTAGATTGGATGTCTTCTCCCAAGTGGGAGATGGTGGTTTATGGTACCAAGTGGGCTATGTGTGATTAAGGTTGACAAATGAGTTTAGGGTTTTGAGTCCTTATAGAATGTAGAGGGAGGTTGGTGAAGTTGCATATGGGTGGAATGACCTAGGGATATGGTTATGGTTTGCAGTTCTTTATACTTTTAGGTTGAGGGGATGTGTTTGGTGACTCTAGTATCATAAAACTCTTTGAGGTTATGGGTGTTGTGGGGGATAAGTTGGGTTAGTAGAAGGTCCTGGTAGAGGTATTGTATGGAAGGGTGGAAAGTTGATGAAAAAGGGTGTGGTGCTCATCAAGGCCCATTGGAAGAATCGTCAAGTTGATAGTATCTCCTGGGGAGTTGAAGCTAGCATGAAAAAGCAATATTTGTACCTTTTTCATTGTATTCAAGCTTAAGATAACATGTCAAACTCCATTTTGTGATTTCATATCTCATGTTCTAGGCCCTAAGTCATTTGCATGCATTCATGTTACATTGAAAAGGTTCATGGTAATTTTACACCTTATGTTGAGATTTTGAAAATGGTGTTTTAAAGTATATTGCTGTATTTTTGTTGGGGCTGACCTCTTTATTATTACTCTTCTCTTGTACTTTTCTTTGACATCAAGGGGGAGATATTGAAACGACCTTAAAAAGTGCTCGAAAATGTGCCTCGAAAATGTCCAGAATCGTAATTTTATATATCTCAAAATCCATGAGTTATTTCAAAAACACTTCTTCATATTCTTGATCAGGGGGTCAAATTGAGTGGGAAATGGGTCTAGCCCCAATTTTAGAGCAAACAAATTGCAATTTCATTTTTCCAAAAATTGAATTCCAATAAGGTATCCGCGATGTAGGCACGATGCGCCTATATATATTTTCTGTCCAGTTTTTCAAGTTCGATCCAAGACTGTTGAGTCTTTAGCCTAAGGGTTCCCATACATCAAAGCACCTATACATAGCCTTATTTCACCCTCATATCATTCAAAACATTCCCCAATACTCACTCAAACACTTAGCCAATTTTTCATCTCCTCAATTCAAGTCTCAATCTCATCCAGATCCCAAGGATTCTCATTCAAACTTTAAATCTCCATCTCCAATCTTCATCAAGCTATTCTCCAAAGCTAGGGTTTATGGGTTTCTTTCACCCATGATACCCAAGCGCCCTTTTATCCTAAATCGCATGATTTAAAGTTGATTTACTCATGGGTCTTATGGATTATGAATTTTATTGGACACTATGTTGGGGTTTATGAAATTGTGATTGGTTTAGCATATTTTGGCTATGAATCTAAGATCTATTGTCAGATATGATGAAGGGTTTTGATGTATATTGCTTGATGTGTTACCAAATATTAATTTATGGTTTTACTTGGATTTACTTGTATGTTTTCACTTTTGAATTGTATGGTTTTACACTAACACTACATACCTACCAAGTGTTTGATAAAATATTTTATGATTCTTGAGTTGTTGAAGGCCTAATGCTTGGCATATGAGATATGTGACTTTATGATGGTGAAAATATATTGTATATGTGTTAATTTCTTGATAAGCTTCTATAGTTTTATATGTTGACCATAACCTTGTTGAGGGGTTGGTACCTTGACCACTTTGATAGAGGGTGTTAAGTCAGTTAACCTTGTTGACGGATTGGTACCTTGACTACTTTGATGGAGGATGTTAAGTCCATTAACCTTTTTGATGGTTTGATACCTTGACCACTTTGATATAGGGTGTTAAGTCCATTAAATTTGTTGAGGGTTGATACCCCGATCACTACCAAGGGGGTGCTAAGCCTTGGATTCTGAGTACTAGTTGCTTGGTCTATGATGATGGTCTCTTCTTATCTATGTAATATATTCTATATAAGAGTGTTTTACTTCAAGTATCATTCATACATGCCATATTGCTATAAGCTTATTCATTGCCTATGTTATGCATTTTGTTTATGGTGCTAATCACTTGTTGCATTGCGTCCTACATACCTAGAACATGCAAACATACTAACATATACTCTATGCCTATATGATGTTACCATGTCGCAACCGGGGCTACATTTGGCCATCCTCCTTCACATAGGTATTATGATTGTCTCTCATAATGGTGAGTCCTCCATTTTGGGGACATTGGTGTATACTTCTTATGCTATGTACTGATACTCTCTTCTTTATTGCTACTTTGACTATGAGAATGAGCCCGATTGCTTGTCTTGGCCCCTACTAAGTATCTATGTTTAGAGGTGTTGTTGAACAAGTTGTTTGTTATGCTTGAGCTTTGACTCGTCTATGATATTTAAGTATTACTCTCTCCTTTCTGTCTCGCTCCCTTAGTCCCAATTCCCCTTGTTTATGCTTATCTCTTATTGTCATTTTTAATTGCTTCCGTGATCAAGGATGTGTAATGATATGCTATAAGGCTTGCTTAGGTTCCTTTGGGTTCCCCATTCGCCAGTCATGTCTAAGCCCTAGGTCTGGGGTGCGACATGGGTCAACTGAAATTTAATGGGTCTGGACTCTATCAAACTTCAATTACGGGCTGTAAAGTATTTTACGACTCGTAAATCATGGTTTCATGGAACATCTTATCACACCCAAGTTACACCTCTCTTTTTGAGAATAGAGCGGTCATTGTCAAATATAAAATCTAATCTAGGTTAAGGTCGAATCACACAAAGAATCCAGAGATTCGCAGCAAATTTATCACTATGCAATTCAAGTAATCAACACTTAATTCCCCGAGAGAGGGCTTTGCAATGTTCAACAGACAATCAATAAGGGAGAGCAACTTGGGTATTGTGTTCCCCATGATTCAACAACTCAATATCCTTAGGTAACCCAATTCTCAACTACAGAATAGCATGCATGATAGTAATTTAAGTTCACCAAGCCCTTTAGTCGAAGGTAAGAGATGAATTTCACTGTGTGACTTGGCCCATCACCATAGTATGCAATGCTAATCATTAACCATAGTCCCAGTCAACCTCCTCTTAGCCCAGTTCAGTTGATTAGATGTAAACATATCATCGAATCCTATTAATCAATCTCTTTTCGTATTCATTACCACCTGGATCAAGAAGGTAAGACTAGGAAAGTTCTAATGTTGGTTATCACTAGAAAACATACAAAACGAAGAAAATTGATTAAATACATGCAAATACCCATTCAAAGAATTGCAAATACTTTGGGTTTATTTGGTTAGATCTTCATGGTTCCCACAACCCCAAGTTGTGGATTTAGCTACTCATGCTATGGGTAGATAAAGAAATTATTAATTGATAGAACATAATTAAACACTTACCTAACTAAATTGAAGAACAAGCAAATCCAAAATTAATTGAGTATCACAAGATTTGAAGATCCAATTAATTTACAAGTGTATTCTCCTCTGAAAATTGAGGTATCCAAGTACAAAACCCTAATAGTACTTTTTAATCACATTCTCACATTCTCTACTGTACTCGCCTGAAAAATGACCTAAAAATAATATTTTTAGTAATTACAATTAAGTCCTAAAAAGTAAAAAAATTGGTCGACAACTTTCTACGACAGGTCCTTACAACTCATAAAGTGATTACGAGTCATAATCGGGGTCTCATATTCATCTTCTTAAAACTTATACTTCACTACCACAAATCTACTATATGAGTTATATACTAATTCATGGCTCATATTGTATTCTCGTAGACTTCATCTTCAACAACTTGTCCTTTACTGGAAATTTTCATGAAACCTCTCTATACGACTCGTAGACTTATCTATGACTCATATAGAGCTCTTGTATAGCGGACTGCAAAAATCATACTTCACTGGAATTTACCAAAAACCTCTTCCCTACGACTCGTAGAATTCTTTACGATCCTTAGAGGCTCTCGTATGTCACCAAAAACTAGAAAAATCTGCAATTTTTCCCCAAATTCATGCCAACCTACTTTCCTGCTAAACTAAACACTTAAAAACCATAAATGTTGCATTGGGAATAGACAAAATGCTAAGTTTTAAGTATCAAAAGTGTTGTATTTTCTTAGAACATTAACCCCTTAACTTAAAATTATTGTTTGTTCTCAAGCAATGACTCAATCTATATGGACAATACAGTAACATACAAACCTCAACTCAATGGCATACATCACATACAATTTAAACTCAGGTACACACACTAACTTTTCAAAACCAGATCAGATAGCTATTTAGCAAACCAAAACACATTGGTGCATTTGACAACATAACTATGACAAGAAAGGGAATATCAACAATGCACAATCAATGAACAAGTCAAATATAAACAATGCAATGTAAGTGCCCTCACAGAAAAATGTCCCATTTTTGACACTCAATGATGATTGCAAATTTAGCTTTGGGACTATGCAAACACACTTACTCTCATAAAAGATGTTCATGCATAATGACTAATACCATATGTTTACCCCTATACTCATGATTCACATTTTCAACTAACTGGACTAAGATTTTAGGACATTCTCAAGGGGCTTTAGTATGGCATTTTGGAAAAATTGTGACTAAAAGCTATCCTTGAACTTCATTTTTAATCACTTTCACCTTACCAACTCTAATAGTTTCACCTGATTCTTCCTTCTTCCACATTCAAGCTTTTTCTGGTATTTTCTTCTTATTTTTCAGCTTTTGCCTCATTTTTACACTTTATTTTTTGTTTTTAATGCTCAATGTAAGGCATTTTTTCTTTGTCTTACACCCAATACATGATTTTATTCTTCTTCTCCTCACTCCCAACTTACCACCTTATTTTTGTGATTTTACCCCTACAAACCGTCCACTCTCAACTTAGGCTTTTAGACTATATTAAGGTACGCAATATCTATTCCTCAAAGCAAGGCCACTCTTGGTAGCCACCCTCAACATAGGCTTTTTGCCTCAATCAAGATTCATAATGCTCAAGGAGAAACAGGGCCAATCTCAAGGTTTTTCACTAGTCTAAAATATTTGGAACAAAGGATCAAAATTAGTTGGTTGGTAATTTTTTAGGCTAAAGTGGGCTAATTAAAGAACGAAGTCCTAGGATCCCTTCCTAATCCATTTAATCTACTATCTAACTTAGAGTAACAAGGCAAGTTCTGAATTAGCACAAAATGCACGAATCTAGCAAAATAAGCTCACACTTACATGACATTGCATACATTATCAACAAGAGACTCACAGATCATGCTTCATTTCTCAATTATCCTCACTTATCATAATAAATATTGTCAAACACCCAAACATGTATGGTTGCCATTTAACTACTAATAAAAAAATATTTTTTTGGTGGGTACCATTTTTCAAAACAAAATATAAAAAACATGTTATATGTCATAAGTATTACTAATATATGCTACACATATTATCTAAACATCCTAAACGTGCTGGTTAAATAAAATTAAATATCCTCGAGGAAAAGAACACAGGCAAGAAAACCTCGAGATCAAAATTTGGGGTTGTTATAGACCATAAGCTACTCAGACTGCACTAAGACCTATAACTACCCACACCAAAAAATTGTGCATTGTCTCCAATGTACTGAATCAAGCAAAAATAGAATAAGTAGGGGTCAAAAACATATGTCGGTGTCTAAGAGCCATGGTCCACATTGGGTTTTCCTCGAAGAAATGCCTAATTTATTATTGCGGCAGGACATAGCGATCATGAATACTTAGTCTTCCTCAAGAACCAATTCTTCAACCGTCTTGATCTCTTTCACATTTACAAGGTATGGCTTGACTCTTTGGCCATTTACTTTGAAAGTCCTCCATTTTGTCTCTCCAATTCATTGGCCCCACGATCAAAGATGCGTGCTAGCCGAAAGGGTCCCAACCATCTGGATTTGAGCTTCTCGGGGAATAATTTGTTTGGAATTGAAGAGTAGCACCAAGTCCCCTGGTGTGAATTAGCAGTTTTCTATGTGGTGCTCATGTTGTATTTTCATTTTTTGCTTGTACAAGGCTGAGCTCTCATATGCTTTCAATTGAAATTCATCAAGCTCATGGAGTTGGCTTAATCTAGAGGCAGTTGCATCATTCTAATCTAGATTCTTCAATGCCTACATTGCTTTATGCTCAAGTTTCACTCCCAAGTGACATGTTTTCCCAAAGACAAGTTGATATAGAGACATGCCTATAGGGGTCTTGAATGTAGCCTAGTATGCCCATAATGCATCATCCAGCTTCCGTGACCAATCTAAAGTTTATATTCATAGTCTTAGATAAAATTTATTTAATTTTCTTATTTGACATTTCCACTTACACACTCTTTTAGGGATGATAAGCTTTGCCACACTATGTTTCACTACATACTTTTCAAAAAGAGCTTTAAAAAGTGTATTGTAGAAGTGAGAACCTCCATCACTAATGATAGCCCGAGGAGTACTAAATCTCGATAAGATGTTCCTCTTAGGAATGCTATGACACTTTTACCCTCATTGTTAGGTAGAGCCATGGCCTCCATCTACTTTGATACATAATACACAACAACTAAGATGTACTTGCTTCCATGTGAGCTAACAAATGGTCCCAAGAATTCTATTCCCTACACATCAAATAATTTAATCACCAAAATCGGATTTAGAGGGAGCTCATGCTTGGGAGTAATCCTACCTTCTTTTTGGCACCTATCACAAGCTTTGGCATAGTCATGGGTATCTTGGTGGATTGTGGGCCAATAATACCCACATTGAAAAATGTTGTGGGCTGTTTAAATCCCACTATGATGTCCACCCATCAATGACGAGTGGCATGCCTAAAGTATGGTCATCATCTTAACCTCAAGAAGGCAGGGACGAATAATCCCATTAGCACATATGGAATAAGTATGGGCCATCCCAAAAGAACTTTCTCACATCATGTAAGCTTCTAATATTAATATGTGTTTAAGTCCGGTGGCGCGATATTACTCATCAAGTAATTTGCATAATGTGCAAACCAAGGTATCAGATCATGCTATACAGCCAACACTCTCTCATCGGGGAAAGAATCATTTATCTCTAATCCATCATTAAATTTCATCATTGCACCATCTTCCAATCTGGATAGATGATCTATAGCCTGATTGTTTGTCCCTTTTCTGTCAATGACATCAAAGTTAAACTATTGCAAGAGAAGCACCCATCTTACCAACCTTGGCTTTGCATCCTTTTTAGCCATCAAATATTTGAGTGTTGAGTCATCTGTATGCACCACTACTTTGGCTGCCAACAAATATGATCCGAACTTTTTGAATACGAAGACCAACGTGAGTAACTCTTGTTCTATGACAGTGTAATTCTTTTGGGCCATATTTAGAGTTTTATTGTCATAGTATATGGGATGTAATATCTTCTATTTGTGCTATCCAAAAACCATACCTAGAGCGACTCCACTTGCATCAGACATGATTTTAAAGGGCTTGGACCAGTCTGGAGCCACAATAATTAGTGTTGAGATCAACCTCTTCTTTAACTCTTTAAAGTCTTACATACATGTATCATCAAACACGAACTTAGCATCTTTCTCCAATAATTTACGCAATGGGTATGAAATTCTAGAGAATTTTTTTATGGACCTCCAATAGAAGCCTACATGTCCCACAAAACTCCACACACCCTTTACAGAGATGGGTGGTAGAAACTTCTCAATCACCTCAACTTAACCTCTGTCGACCTCAATTCCTTCGCTAGATATCCTGTGTCCCAACACAATACCCTTTTTCACCACGAAATGACACTTTTCCCATTTTAGCACAGATGACTTTCTACACATCTTTCCGACACATCATGTAGGTATGCCAAGCAATCCTCAAATGAGTTTCCAACCACACTAAAGTCATACATGAAGACTTCAATAGTACTCTCTACCATGTCTGAGAAGATGAATATCACGCATCTCTTAAATGTAGCTGGGGCATTACACAACCCAAATGGCATTATCTTAAATGCAAAGGTTCCACATGTGCATGTAAATATGGCTTTTTCTTGGTCCTCTAGAGTGATGATGATCTGTTTATAGCCAGAATACCCATCGTGAAAATAGTGCCACTCCTTTTCTGCTAGTCTATCAAGTGATTTGATCCATTAAAGGCATAGTAAAGTGATCTTCTCTATCGAGGCATTGAGCTTTTTGTAATCCATGCACACCCTCCATCTTGTGAGAGCCTCATTGGGATCAATTCATTATTAGAATTAGGTACCATTGTGAGACCCATTTTTTAGAACACACTATACTAGACTCACCTATTCACTATTGGCAATTAGGCAAATTAATCATGCATCTAACCATTTAATAATCTCTTTGATGCTTAATGCTCGGCTTGTAGTCCCTAACTAACTGTATTTTGTGTGTACATACCCCAGGAGGGATACCAATAACATCTAAAATAGTCTATCCGATGGGCTTCTTAAATTGTTTGAGCACTATACAAGGGCATCCTCTTGCTCATCATTCAAATCTATAGCTATTATGACCGACAAAGTATTTTTGACTCCTAAAAATGCATATTTCAAATGTGCTGGAAGTGCTTTTAATTCTAACACTGGTGGGTCTTCTATGAAGAGCTTTGTGGATGGTGCCTCCCTATTCTGCAAGTCTAGCTCTATTTTAGTTTAGTGTCTAGGGCCAAAAGACACCACTACAACATTTACTGTCTCCTAATAGCTGGGATACCATCATTGTCAAAGTTCATCAATACTGTCTCCAAAGTGTTAACACCAAGTCTTATCTTAAGTGGTTTGTCTGGCTCAACATCATCAATAGTCTCAATAACCGAAACCACTCTCACATTATTGTCATTCCTTGATTATTGACAAACATTGAACATGCCCTCATCCTTCCCAAATCTAAACTTGAGCAGAGCCTTCTCCATATCCACCAAGGTGCAACTGGTAGCTAAGAAAGGCCTTCCCAAAATAATAGGAACTTCACAATCAACATCACAATAAAGGATCAAAAAATATGTAGGGAATATGAAAATTTTCTCTTTTACCAACACATCATAGAGTATCCCTATAGGATTCTTCATAGTTCGATTCTCCATTAACAACCACATAGTGTAAGGACTCCCAATCCAAGCTTCTTATAAATCATAAGAGGTATCAAATTGATACTTGCACCCAAATCACATAACTCCTTTACGAATGTCATATCTTCTATAATGCAAGGTATAGTGAAAGTACTTGGGTCTTCAGCTTTTGATCCAAGAACTTAGAAGTGGTAGCACTGCAATGTTGATGGTCTTGAGAAAGCTCTTTACACACTGCACTTCTTAGTAACCAAATCCTTCATATACTTTGCATAACCTGGCATTTTCTCTAAAGCTTCAATAAGAGGAATGCTCATGGATAGTTGCTTTAGCATAGATAGAAAATGTTTGAACTTGCCTTCTTCCTCCATCTTTTTGAGTCATTGAGGGAAATGAGAAAGAGGCCTTGGGACGAGCTTATACTTCTATGTCTCTTTGGCTACCTTACTCACCCAATCTTTGACACAATTATCTCCTTCAACCACATTCTTATCTGCAACTATCTTTTCATGAACATCTTCTACCTAAACTAGCATAAGAGGACCAATTGTGCGCTTGCCTACCCTATTAGCAACCGCCTTACATTGCCTATTCATTCTTTGAGTTTTGAATTGTGTTACTAGGAAATTTACCCTTTTGATGCTGGTTCAACTGAGTTGACACTTGACCAAAGTATTGCTCAAGCTGTTTAATAACCAGAGAATAAGGCTCTATCTTTTGATTAATGCTTGAAATATCAGATTTCAGGCCCCTTAGAGTCTCATATTGTGTCTCGGTCTTCTTCAACACATGGTCAAACATCTCCTCAATTCTAGAATTACTTGTATCGACATCTCGATTATATGGTAGTACATAATGACCATTTTTAAAACCATTTCTTTGTATTCAATCGGTTTCTAGACCCCTATTCCTATCATAATAACCACCTCAATTATTTCAATAAGATACATAGCTACCATAGTTCTGACCTTGGTTTTCTTGAACTTGGTGCGAATATTCTTGATTGGACCCTTAGGCATTTGGTCCATTAACCCCTCATCTAATTATTCATAAAATAAGCATCCTACATAAAATAAGACTCCTCATACATAGGTACACATGGAGGTTGGTGAACTACCACATTTACTCTTTCCTGATTCTGCTTGATCATAACATCCATGCTTGTACGAAGTTGAGCAAGTTGTTGCATAATCTCTTCATTGATCTTGGCATGACCTGAACCAACATTGACAACACATAAACTCCACATAGAAGCTCTACCCCACTATCCCCATGTAGGATTCATCTTGAACACTTGCTCCATACATCTGACAATTCTTGCAAATTGATTATTTAAAATCATGTTCCCCTATAATGGTATTGGCATAGGCTTGAATATTCTCATAATAGGCATTTTAAAAGATCTCCACTGAGGTATCATCAGCTATCTTGTGGTAAGAGATGCTCCTCAAATAATTAGTAGCCGCTCCCATGTAGTGCTAATTGAATAACTAGGAAGTTGCTAAAAGTTGTCAATCTGATCCTTTAACTTGAGCTTCTTCAATCTGGGGAAGTACCTCTCTAAAACAGCCTTCTAATAATCTACCCAACTAGTGATTAAACTCTGTGGAAGCTCAGATAGCCATAATGTAGCATTGTCCATAAAAGACAATGGAAAACACAAAGTCACTCAACATCCATAGACAAATTCTATGTCCTCTTCACACTCTTACAAACAAATGCCATATTCTGCAAGTGTCTATGTGGATCCTCTGATGGTAAGTCTACAAGTAGCCCATGATTTTGCAATAGCTAAAGTAACTTACTAGAAATTTTAAACTTTGTGTCAGCTGGTAGTGGTGGCAACACAATAGTCCCGATCACATCCATAGCCATAGGGTTCAACCTATATTGATTCCACTGGTAAGCATTGTCATTGAAATCCCGCGGCTGTGGAATATTCTCCAAAAGAGGTAGGTTTTCAATCCGATCATCATTATTAACATTTTGATTCAAGGCTACACTACCTGTGATGTTACCATTTTCTAGGGCCATTCTTCTTGTGATTCTTTGGATCTCTGGATCAAGTGGAGTTAAGGGATTGCTTTGACGCCTAGTATTTGGCATGCAGGACTATAATTTTAGTTCACCAAGCCTTTTGGTCAAAGGTGAGAGCTGAATTTCACTATGTGACTTGGCCCATCTATTGTGTGCAATACTAACCATTACACATAGTCCCAGTCAGCCTCCTCTTGGCCCAGTTCAATTGATTTGATGATAACACCTCATTAAATCCTATTAATCAATCTCTTTTCCTATTCATTACCGCCTAATCAGGAAGGTAACACTAGGCAAGTTCTAATGTTGGCTACCACTAGAAAATATGCAAAATGAAGGGAATTGATTAATACGTACAAATAACCATACCAAGAATTGCAAATTATCTAGGTTTATTTGGTTAGATCTTCATGGTTCCCACAACTCTAAGTTATGGATTTAGCTACTCATGCTATGGATAGATAAAGAAATTAAGAATTGAGAAAACATAATTAAATACTTACCCAATTAAATTGAAGAACAAGCAAATCCATAATTAATTGAGAATCACAAGATTTGAAGATCCAATTAATTCACAAGTGTATTCTCCTTAGAAAATTAAGGTCTCCAAGTACAAAACCCTAAAAGTACTTTCTAATAACGTTCTCTACTATACTCCCCTGAAAATTGACCTAAAACATATTATTTATATTAATTAAGTCCTCAAAAATAGAAAAATTGGTCGGTGACTTTCTAGGATAGGTCCTTATGACTCATAAAGTGATTTATAAGTTGTAATAGGTGTCTCATACTTTGTTTCTTTAATCTTGGACTTTACAGCGATGAATCTACTTTATGAATAATAGACTAATTCATGACTTATATTGCACTCTCGTAGACTTCATCTGCATCAATTGGTCCTTCGCTCGAAATCTTCACGAAACCTCTCTATATGACTCGTATAGAGGTCTCATATAGCTGAAATTTAGAAATCATACTTCATTGGAATTTGTCAAGAACCCCTCCTCTATGCCTCGCAGAGTACCCTACGATTTATATAGGCACTTGTAAGTCACCCAAAACTAGAAAAGTCTGCAATTTTTCCCTAAAATTATACCAACCTACTTTCCTACAAAACTAAACACAAAAACACATAAAAAACATGAATATCACATTGGGAACACACAAGATCCTATGTGTTAGGAATCAAAACTACTGTATGTTTATAGCACATCAACATCAAGACCCTAGCTTTTAGGACTAGGTTTGATAGACCAGTCTATGAATCATAAAGTATTTTATGGCTCATAAAGTTGGTCGTATAGACCTCAACACTTAGCAAAATTCTTAGGGAACTTGCTTGGGGTCCATGAGCCTTATTCATGACCCATAGTTTGATCTGTTACTCATAAAGTCTGCTCATGGATTGGAGTGCATAATTTTTCTGCTCATTAGAAATCTCTAAGAGAAGGAATACAGGTCATAAAGTGTTTTACGGCCAATAAACCCAGTCGTAGAGACTCAACTTGATGCTCCTCTTAGCCAAACTGGCTCATTTAGTCTTGTACCTACATACACTTCATAAAATACACTGTTAACCTATCCACAGTTAGCATAATATCCAAAATTACAATAAAATACCATAAAACCAACTACCTATGAATCCAAAAACTAAAAATAAACCTATAACTACATTATTACCTCAAAAACCTTGGGTTGCCTCCCAAGTAGGCCCTGTTTTATTATTGCAGCATGACTTCGACAAATTAGTTACTCAAACTTCACCAATTGCCTAGACTTCACTCTTTCACTCATCTAGATACTTCATGGGATGACAGATATTGAAGACAACTTCTTCATCATTCAATCTAAACCTGAGTTAGCTAGCTTCTATAACTACTAGGGCTCGCCAAGTGGCTAGTAATGGTCTTCCCTAGATGATTTAGACATTGAAGTCAACTTCGTAATCTAGGACCACAAAGTCTAAAAGGAATATAAACTTCCCAACTTTGACTATCATATCGTACAATATCCCTACAGGCTTCTTCATCATATGATTTGTGGTCAACAACCTTATGCTAGTTGGAGTAGGGGCTCCCTTTCCAAGCTTTTTGTAGACCGCAATGGACATTAGATTAACGTGGGCACCTAGATCACATAGTGCAGTAATGAACTCCACATCTCTGATGGTGCAAGGTATGGTGAAGGTATTTGGATCTTCTAGAGTTTGAACCATGGACAACATAGCAATAGCACTGCAATGTTAAAGAACTTGGGAGAATTCCTGACTCGTAGTGCATATTTTAGTGCCCAAGTCCTTTATGTACTTAGCATGCCTCGATATCTTCTCCAATACCTCAATAAGAATGATGTTGGTAGTGAGTTGCTTTATCATAGATAGAAAATGCTTGAATTTTCCCTCCTTCTACCTCTTCTTGATTCTTTGAGGGAAGGGAGGAGAAGGCCTAGGAATAGGCTTTAACTACTCTGGCATATTAGCTGCTTCACTCACCACCTCTTTGCCATGATCATCTCCTTCATCTGTATCCTTGGCCGCAACCATCTCTTCTGGAACATCTTTGACGTCAATCTAAATGGGAGGATCAGTGGTGCTCTTGCCACCTTAAGTAGTAACTACCATACATTGCCCATCATGTTTAGGATTTTGAACTATATATCTAGGCAGTGTACCCCTTTGATGCTGATTAAGTTGAGTGGACACTTGATCGAACTGTTGTTCAAGCTATTGATAGCCATAGAGTAAGACTTTATTTTCTGATTAATACTTGAAATCTCTAATTCATGCCCCTTAGAGTGTCATCCTATGTCCCAACTTTCTTCAACAGGAGATTAAACATCTCCTCAATCTTGGAACTATTTGTATATGCATCGCAATTTTGCAGTGGCATATAAGGACCATTTCTGAAGCCTTCCTGTGACACCAATCTGCATCTCTCTCTGGACCCCTATTTCTATCATAGTAACAACAACATTTGTTCTTGTAAACTCCATCTCTATTATTGTTCTGACCTTGGTTTCCTAGACCTTGGAGCTAATAATCCTAGTTGGACCCTTGGGCGTTGGTTTGGAAAACAACATCTGATCAGCAACAAAATATGCATCCTCATCATTATATGGCTCCTTATACATGGGTGCACATGGAGGTTTACTTACTCTCTCTTGGCTCTGCTTTATCATCACCTATATATCTGTGCAATTCTGGGAAAGTTGTTGCATGATTTCTTTATTAATTCTAGCTTGCTCTAGATCCATAAGATAATAGACAAACTCTTAATGGATGATCTATCTTGCTGCCCCCATGGTAACGTCTTGACTACTCTTTCTATATGCTCTGCGATCCTTGCAAATGGTTGATCCAAAAACATGCCCCTCATGATGGTACTGGCGCAAGCCTGACTTTTCCCATCAAGGGCCTAGTAGAAAATCTCCACCAAGTTAACATCAACTATCTTGTGGTTAGGGACGCTCCTCAGACATTTGGTAAACAGCTCCCAGTAGTACTAACTGAAACACTAGAAAGTTGCTTAAAGTTATTGATCTTATCTTTTAACTTGATCTTCTTTGATCTAGGGAAGTACTTCTCCAAAAAGGTTTACTGCAATTCTGCACAACTGGTGATCGAACACTTTGGGAGCTCAAATAGCCATAGTACTACATTGCTCGTAAGAGACAATGGGAAGACAGGAAATCCTAAAATATCCATAGATAGATTTTGTGTTCCGATCACACTCTTATAGACAAATGCCACATTATGTAGGTGGCTATGAGGATCCTCTGGCGATAAGCCCATAAATAGCCCATTGTTCTGCAATATCTAAAGTAACATACAAGAGACTATGAACTTTGTGTCTGTCGATTGTAGTGACAACATAATAGCTCCAGTCACCTCTATAACCGTAGGATTCAACCTGTACTGATTCCATTGGTAAGCATTAGCATTAATATCCATGTTGTGGAGAAATATCTTCCAGAGGAGATAGGTTCTCATTCTCAGCATCCTCATTTTTATTCCTATTTAGAGCTGCATTGGCCGCGTTATTGGCCTTGCGTTGGGCCATTCTTCTCAATGTTCTATGGATCTATGGATCAAACAATGTTAAAGGATTGCCTTGACTCTGAGTGTTGGGCATATACCACACCTGTACCTTAAAAAAACAAAAATAACAAACAAACGTAAAATAAGGAAAATAAGGATTTACACCCAAATTACTAATGAATTATTTAAGTTTAGCCGTATTCGCTTCAACGGTGCCAAAATTTTAATGTCGCGCAAGTTACACCTCCTTTTTAGAGGATAAAATGATCATTGTCAAGAAATAGAACCTAACAAAGATTAGGCTCGGACCAACTTACTTCCCCAAAAAGGTGGGTATGTGATAACCAATGGAAAATATAACTAAACTAACTATCAAAAAAGAGAAGTCACGAAAGGAGAAGAACTGGGGTATTGCGTTCCCTATGATTCCCTAACTCAGTATCACTGGACAACCTAAGTTTTTTCTAGCGTATAGCATGCAGGACAGTAATTTATGTTCACCAAGCCCTTTAGTCAAAGGTGACAGGTGAATTTCACTATGTAACTTGGCCTATCTCTATAGTCTGCATTACTAACCATTACCTATTAGCCCTAGTACAACCACCCATTGGCCTTGTTTGGTTGATTAGATGAGAACACATCAATCGATTCCTGTTAACTGATCTCTTTTCCTATTCATTACTACCTTGATCCAGTCAGTAACACAAGGTGGGTTCTAATGTTGACCACCCAAAGAAAACATGCAAAACGAAGAGAATTAGTTAATGCATGCATATACACTTTCCAAGAATCATGAATTACTCTGTTTTACTTTGTTAGTTCTTCATGTTTCCCACAATCCTAGTTGTGGACTTAGCTACTCATGCTATTTGTAGATGCAAAAATTATGAATGTAGAAGACATAATTAAACACTTACACCATAGAATTAAGAACAAGCAAAAACCAACTTCAATAAGAATCACGAGCTTCAAGGTAAAATTAAATCACATGTCTTCTCAAAGACTCTCCAATATGATCTTACAATTTTCTTCTCTCAAAATATTGAGTTCTCTGAGTACTAGGCAAAAAATTATAAAAATAATAACCTAAAAACCCTATTTATAATATTTAAAATTCAAGTCCTAAACAAAATAGGAGAACCAGTTGGCACGCCATACGAAAGGTGTCTTACGGGTCGTATTGCATTCCATGGTCCGTAATCTACGTCTCGTATTTAGCTTCTGGATATTTGTACTTCAACTCTATGACATCCCTCTATGACTCGTAATATAGTTTACGACTCGTAAAGTGAGTTTCATCTGATGAAATTCCTGAAATTCCAAGTCTCTGATCTTGAGGGAATGAACCATTTTCTATGATTTGCATACCTCTATACGGTAAATCTGTATGTTCATAGAATGAACTTCAGAAATAGCCCCTCACTGGAATTATCCACAAAACCCCCTATGGCCCATAGAATGGTCTATTGCTCGTAAAGGGTCTTGTATGATAGCAAAAGTTAGTAATTTCTGCAATTTTCCCCAAAAATCAAGGACAACCTGTAATCCTGCAAACATAAACATAAAAAACACATAAAGACTACTAACATCACATTGAGAACACAAAAAATTTCAAGTTATAAGCATCAAAAGTGTTGTATTTTGGCTGCACATCAGTAGCTAGAACATTTTACACCTCATCAATAAAATTTTGAGGATCTTCCACCATCTTAGAGCCATGGAACTTTGGAGGATTCATTTTAGTGAAGTTTGTCACTCTTGAGGTCGGAGTAGGAGAATGAGGAGCTTGGGCTCCTTGGTTAACTTTGTTGGTCACAACACTTATCCCAACAATGTGAAGTCACAGCTTGAGTAACCCCTTTTTCTTTGGGAGCTTGAGGGGTCGAAGGGGCTTGGTCCTTCTCGGGAATTGGGATCTTGGTGGCATTCTTCTTGGAAGCATTATCTAGAAGTGCAAATAGAAATCGTTAGATATAGGAAATCTTAAGATAAGTTATAACGCACTACATAGACCATGAAGAAGTGAGTCATTTACTAAACACCTCATAGCCTCTTATCCATAGTTGTGGAGCGCTTCATAATTATAAATAAGACACTACTCAACATAGTATGTTGAATTTTCGAGGACCATTTATTAAGTGCTGTTATACCAAACTTGTCACGATCTATGTCTAGGGCCTAGGTGCAACATGATGAATAGGGAACCCAAAGGTAATCCAAATAAGTCCTGTAGCATATTTAAGTAAATCCTTACTTAAGAAACATGGATCAATCATAAAAAATAGTACTAAGGGGATTAGGGGCTTAACACACTCCATGGGATAAGGGATAAGGAATTCCTATCATTCAAACACAATAAGAAATTCTATGGGAAGGGAAGAAGGGAGACATTCTATGGAAAGTAGGGACTGAGGACATTAACCACTTTTCTAATATCATTATAAGATACATCATACATGGGATTGGACTAAGGGGAATCTCCATAGATACAAGCATCACACGAGTCATACATAACACGTCAACCAATAATACCTCTAGTCACCAGTGGGATAGGGGTCAGGAAATGTCCCGGACTCACACTCAAAAGTAAATAAAAGTAGAAAAGTTTTAACATAAGCAAGACAGGAAATAGATGTTGTCCTCGGAATAGAAGAATCAGTATAAGCAATGTCTTCAAGAAATTGTACTAGCCATGAGGAGGTCGATGGGTAGGAGCTCCAGTCCCTAGATGACTAGATCATGTAGAAACAAATTATGTACTAATACTTCGAATATACTAAGTATGCAGGGTGCAATACAACAACAAATAATAAGCCATAATAGACATGATGTATAACCATATACTAAAGGTAATAAGCTCAATATGACATGAATGATCAATGCCTTGGTAAAAACATGCATAGAAGGTAAACAATATCTCATATCATAACATAAATATGTGGGAAAGACCTTAAAAAACATTAAGACCATGAGAGGTACTATATGGAATCTCAACATTTCCTCCACACAAAAAAAAGTGATTTGTGCCAAGGTAGATGATATCTTCACCTTATGGAATTGCCTTTTAAGCAGGTGTTACATGATATGCTTAACTTATGGCATTACGTTTTTTGTAGGTATTCATGGTATCTTTACCTTTTGGCATTACCTTTTCGGTAGGTTTTCATCGTATCTTTACTTTCTGGCATTGCCTAGGTTTTATATGATGCCCTTAACTTACGACATTTCATTTTTGGTAGGTATTACATGATATCCCATGGTTGCACAGAGTTAAGGGACAATTGGCTATGACGTAGTTATTTTTATGAATATGATGTTGATGAGAATATTATTAAGACATGAATATGATCACATAAATGTCTATGATATGGCTCTTTGAGTAACACTAGGTGTTTACACCACTTTGATATATGTGAATGGACTATTCCTGTGCATGAAGGTTTGATTTAAAGTATGATTTGTCTTTTCAGCCTAAGTATGAATGATTAGGAAAAATGTTTGGCTTTTAAGCCTAAGTATGCATTGAAATGGTTTGAAATGATGTGTGCCTCTTTTGAAAGTATGTATACGTATATGTATTCTTGTAGGATGATGACTTATCACCGAGCGAACTTGTGGGAAGGGGAATATCTCTAAGGGTCCAGTACCCAAGTCCCCTAACTATGTGCCAGTACAGGTATTTGTCATGGTAACCCTTACCGCAATGGGAGGCCCATAAAGTATGATTACAACTTTGATTTGATTTGATATGAAAATCCTATCCAAAATAGGAGGCCCATCCAGAAGGTTACTTCTCCAAAATGGGAGGCACGTAGGTAGAAGTATGGTCTACATTTGGCAAGTAGATCACATTTTATTCGATGTGGGGAAGACACCATAATTCTAAGTAATAGCTCACTTGGATGTATATGTCGGTTTAGGTCTCATCCCCTCTATGTTAAAGTGTTATGGCATTGCATCAATATGGATTTCATGGCATATTGATATATTACTCTTCTTTGCTTATATACTTCTTTCTATATATGTGTCCTTATAATCTAACATTGAATGTAAGTTTAATAAGTTCATATGCATTGCATGTATGGATACTTAGTATATTTAAACATACTAATAGATAATTTTTGCCTATATGATCTAACCATACAAGAGTCGGAGACTATATCCATCAACCTTTTGACGTCTAGTTCAGATTAGTGGAATTATTGTGGTGAGTCCTATCGTCCAAGGACAAGCCACCATCTACCTATTATGTTGTTACCGTTTATGTTATATTTACTTTGAGGGTAAGCTCAGGACATGTCTTTGACCCCTATCCTTTTCTATGACATAGAGGCATTATTTGACAACATGTAGACTCTTGTATGTATATATGCTATGTAATACTATTTGGAAATTATGGTTATGGCTACCTACTGAATATAGATAGTATGTTATTTGTTATGATATGATATGGAAATGTGGAAAGTCCTAAGTCCTGATCTATCCCCATAGAGTGAGTCATACTTACAGTCCTTAGTTTCTATGTGTTATGTGCAATGTGGATAATGCAAGTTCCTATCCCTATAACATGCACATAGCATGAGTCCTACTTTCCCGTCCCTTAGAACTATGTGTTTGGTACTTTGTTATGCACTTCCAAACTAATGATATGAGTAGAAATGGGTTGAGTATTAGGGAGGAGGTCTATACCAAAATCTATTTTGCTTTCGGGAGGAACACCGGGAAGGTCATTAGGAAAGGCATTAAGGTACTCATTTACAACCAGAATCACTTTATGGGAAGGACATTAGACTCCACATCCCTAACCCTGACAAGATGATCAAGACACCCCTTATAGATCAACATATAAGCTTTAATGCAAGAGATGAACCTACCCTTGACCACCACATCATGACTCTCCCACTCAAGGAAGGGTTCATTAGGGAATTGGAACTTGACCCTATGAGTTCTACAATCAATAGAGGCATAATATGCATGCAACTACTCCATCCCAAGAATGATATCAAAATCAACCATATCCAACTCAAGAAGATCACAAGGTAATATTTTATGCAAGATACAAATGGGACAATTTCTATAGACCTTTCTAGCAACTATAGATACCAATAGGAGTAAACACCTCATATCACTCACACAACAATTCGAGCTCAACATGAAACTTTTTGGCCACAAAAGGTTAACAAAAGATAGAGTGGCACCCGGATCAATCAATGCATACATATCAAAATCAAAGACATTTAACATACCGGTGATGGCATTAGGTATCTAATCAACCCCTTGCCTCCTATGCAAAGAATAAATCTGATTCTGCCTTGGGGCACCACCTTGTTGACCACCTCTATTCAAAGGAACCGCATTTGCACCTTGTGGATGGATGTCCTTTCCCTTGTATCCATTACGAGGACAATCAATCTTTTTGTGACAAAGTTCTCCACACCCATAACATGTATTAGTGTCTCTCAAACATGGGCCCCCATGGCCCCTACCATATTTTGAACACATAATATTAGGGGCTACACCACAAACACCTTGCGCCCTTGGGAAGTTATTGGCAAACTCCCAACTAGAAGCATGAGAAGACCCTTGGCCTTGATGGAACCATCCATCCTTTCAACTTTGGGACCTACCCTTAAAGTGAGACCTCTCGGCCTCATTAGCCATCCTTTACTCAACTTTTCCTCCTCTATTTGCTTGGCATAGGTCATCAAACAAGACAAATCCATGTCACTTACAAACATACCAGACCAAAATTCCTCACTCACCAAATGGAAACACCCATCAAAAACTTGTTCATTGTAGACCTTGGGTCGGCCACCAAGTGTGGAGCATATTTTGAAAGTTGGTTGAACTTGAGGGCATACTCCCTCACAATCATGTATCCTTCTTTCAAGTTCATGAACTCCAACAATTTAGCTTCCCTAAGCTCAAGAAGGAAGAACCAATTAAGAAAAGTCACCTTGAATTTCCCACAAAGTACCATATTGTTGATTCTCTTCTCCTCCTTTTATTGATTGTACCATATTTGTGCTACCCCCTTGAGTTGGTAAGTCGCAAACTTCTCCTTCTCCTATGACCTAACATCCATGATAGCTAATACCTTGTAGACCTCATCAATTAACTCTTGAGGGTCCTTATCCACCTTTGACCTATGGAATTCTGTGGGATTCATCCTTATAAAGTTTCACACCCATGATGCCGGTGCAGTAGCATGAGGTGCTTGGGGCCCTTGATTGGTTTGATTAGCTCCAACTTGTGCAGGCAAAGTGAGAGCATCCCTGAGTTCATCATGAGTCGGTTATTCCTCCAGAGTGTTGGGTCTCCTTCCTCTTGTGTTAGGCATGATCTAGTATAGCAAAGAACAATCTTTAGGGGGGAAAAACTTCAACTCTATAGCATGATGTTGAACATGAAGAAGGAAAACATTTCCCAAAATATCTCATAGCCCCTTTCTCATAATTGTGGTGTAAAACACAACCATGAATAAGACTCTAATCAATGCGGTGTGCTGGATTCCAAGGACCATTAACAACTTAGTGCTTTGATACCAAGTTTGTTATGACCAAACCTAGGGTGTAGACGTGACATAATGTATGGGAAACTCTAAGGGACCCCAAGCAAGCCTCTTAACATATCATTACGCATCCTTGGTCATAGAAGCAATAAAATACAATAAGAGAATGAAAAATAGGCATAGACGGGGCGAAGGGACAAATTTCATATCATAATCATCAAGAGTCAAGAGAGAGCTAAAACTCAAATACTATACATAACATGTCCAAAAACACCTCTACCATAAAACTTAGTGGGGACCCAGACAAACAACCGGGCTCACCCTCATAGTCAAAATATACAATAAAGTAAGAGATTCATAATACAAGCATAAAGACATAGGCATTGTCCCCGAAATGGAGGACTCACCAACTAGCTTGAGAGTAGTCGTACTAGCCAGGAGGAAGAGGATGATCAAGTGGGGCTCCGATCCCTATATGGTAACATCATATAAGCATGGAGTATGCACTAGTACATTTGAATATACTAAGTATGTAGGATGTAATGCAACAAGGGTTAGGCATCATGATCAAAATGCATAATAGTAAGTAATAGATAGCACAATAACAATATGGCATGTGTCATTAATGCTTAAATAAAACATGCTCACATAGTATATAATATATGTGCAAGAAGAAGACATCACAATACAACCCGTAGGCTACCATGGTACAAACCCCTTTGGTTGGTTGGTGAATCGTCGCATCCTATCACCCATGGTGATTGACGAACTAACCAATCAACCCGTTTACCAAGGTACAAACCCGTCAATTGGTTGGTGGATAATCGTACTCTACCACCTCTTATGATCAAGGTACTAACCTCCCAACCTGGTTTTCAAGGCATAACCCTTGATAGTATCAAGGTATAAAACCCTTGTCATGGTTATCTGGGCTCTTAACCCCTAAAGTAAGGCATGGTCACATTCCAACACTATATAGGAGAATATTATATACATACGTTCCTTTCATCATCAAAAAGTCTTTCAGCTCATAAGATATGCATTGGACCTTTAATTCCTCAATATACATTAACCTAAAATTTTATCAAACACTAGGTGGGTGGGTAGTGCTAGTGTAAAACTATGTAATTCAAAAGTGGAATCATGCTATAAAATTTAGTGTAAAACCATCAATGGATAATTGGTAATACCCTCAAGCAATATACATCAAAATCCTTCATCAAATCTCATAATAGATCTTAGATTCATAGCTCAAAACATGCTAAAACAATCACTAATATGCAGTGAAATTCATAATGAGAAAGAACCATGAGTAAATCAACTTTAAATCATGCAATTTTAGGTAAAAGGAAGCTTGGGCATCATGGGTGAAAGGAATCCATGAAATAAACCCACATACCTTGACTTTGGAGAATCCTTGAAGAAGATTAGAAATGAAGACTTGAATCTTCAATGAGAACATTAAGAGCCGGATGAGTTTTGGGACTTGAAATTTAGAGTGAAATATTTGGCTTAAGTGTTTGAGTGAGTATTGGGGAATATCTTAAATGATAAGAGGGTGAAATATAACTAAGTATAGATATTTTCACGCATGGGAACACTTACGCCCAATTCCCAAAGGCCTTGGATCGGACAAGAAATAACAGGCCAAAAATAATACTAATTCGTGCCCTACACACGTGGTGCCAATGGCACGGATCGTCACTAGAATTTGCAAATTGTGGATTTTTGAATTTTGATACGACTGTTCTAAAATCAAGGTTAGACATATTTCCCACTCAATTTGACCCCCTGAACAAGAATATGAAGTAGGATTTTCGATGTCACTCACGGATTTTGAGAAATATGGAAATTACAATTACAGGCATTTCTGAGGCACATTTTTGGACACTTTTTGGGGTCGTTTCACACGTCATACATACAATAAGCATTCAAAACATAAGAGGGAATGAGCGGCTGAGGGAAACCTTCATTAATACCTTAATATAATAAAAGTCAAGCTCATAGCGTACATATCCATATATCCAACAACACCTCTAATATAAATGAAATAGGTGCCAAGACATCTCCTGGGTTCACCCTCAAAAAATAGTATCCAAATTAGTAAAGTCTGAACAAATATGAAAGTAATGGCTCTTAGTCCCGAATCATCTAACAACATGGAGGAGGAGGATGGATAGGAGTTCCAATTACTACATGGTTAGCTCATATAGGCAAAATATATATATTAGTACTTGGAATGTACTAAGTATACGGGATGCAATGTAACAAAGAACACAAGACATAACTAAGCAATATGCATAGTCATAATAAATGGGTATAAGCTCAATCTGTCATGGATGTTGTAGGCCTTAATAAAATTATGCATAAGGAATCATCAAATCATATAACATATCATACATAGATGGAAAGGGACCACAACTGACATATAAGACCAAGCAAACTAGTACTTGGAATCCCGATGTTCGCTCTACACTAGACTAGGAGTAGTATACTTTGCCAAGGTAAACCAATACTCACCTTACAGTAACAACACCCTTTTCGATTAACTTATGATAATAACCTTTTATGATAATAACCTTAAGGGAACTCCACCCTTTTCAGTATTTAATTAATATGTGTCATACGGGAACACCACCCTTTTTGGTCAATCATGTAACAAGAGCTATCACCCTTTTTGGTCAATCATGTAACAAGAGATATATAGATCTATTAGCCAATTCACAATACTATGGTGGCAAAATATTTTGGGACAATGGTTAACTACCAAGGACCTCTCGGTGCTAGGTCATAATCCCAAGGAATATTCAAATCATACTTATAATCATAATATGCAGAGTATCAGAATAATATAATAATGTCATGGAGTAGCTCATCAAAAGAAAAGCTTCATAATATCAATTAGGGATTCATATCATTCACGATTTTCACAATATTTATATATCTCATAATATGGATAATAGCCAATTCAAAAAATTCATGTCATTCATAGATTGTATAATCTTGCCAAAAGGCCTTCAACATCACAGAAGATTTGCATACAACTTCAATCAAATCATAGTAGGTACATGTATATACATTTAAAACCATTCAAATCAAAGCTAAATGACTTGAAAAGAGTAAAATGGAACTACTTGAACATTATTCAAAATAACCTACCATATAGCATAACAAGGCTTAGCTATGTATCATAAATCCCTCATAAAAACCTCTCAATTTCATATGGCTTTTCAATGAATAATCATGTATAAAGGTAAAGCATCATAACTCTCTTGATAATATTATCATATAAAAGAGTTCACAAAAACATCCATAATATCAATAAATTTCATGTAGTTGAAAATAAAGAATGGTTGGACTAGTGGAGGAAAGATTTTCACAATCAAACCCACATACCTTGGTTATTTGGAGATGGAAAATATTGTTGGGAAGTAGAGAATTTTGAAAGCCTAGCTGGCACCTTTTGCTCAAATTTCTTAAGGACCTTGAGAGCGTTTGGGAGAGGTTAGACTTATGTTATTCTTATGAATAAGTTGGAATAGAGTGAGTTAGGGTTGTATAGGGCTGATAAGGGGTCTTTTGAAGGAATAAACGATATAGTATAACATTAGGGTAATAAGATATGTCAAATTCGCCCCCTTAAAATTTCCTGTCAGATGGGACCATGATACCTCATTTATGGACCATGTGCAATCTAAGGGACAAAGTTAAGGGGTTTCATCTGATAACATTTTGGACCTTTAGAAACTTCCTCTAATCCTCAACCCACGATAGGAATTATGGATCATAAGACCATCCACGGGCTGTTCATAATTCATATACTCAACTTCAGAAACTACTATTTTCACCATCTTTGGGCAACATTCCACAAGCCCAAGTTATGGCCCGTTATGACACTTATGGCCCGTAGGCCCTTCCAAGGTACCAGTATGCAGAAAAATTTCAGATTTCATTTCTTAGGCACTTTAACACCCTCCAACATATAGGACCTTACACTTTACTTTAGTACCAAACCCTTTCTAAAATGATTTCTAAGTTAGAAGTAAATTGGATACCACGATCCGACATAATTGACATAGGTGCACCATGAAATCTCACCATCTTCGATCCTCAGCATTGAAAATAGTTTTTAGAAGTAAGAAGTGATCCAATTTAGTCATTCTATAAACAATTATCTAAATAGAGTAAAATGTTTTGCTTCCGGGTATGGGGCAACCCAATTTCAAAGTCCATATTTACATCTTCCTACTTCCAAGTAGGAATCTCAATATCTTTGGCAGAACCACCAAGCCTTTGTTATGCAACCTTCACTTCCTGATAATTAGGAGACTCAGATGTGAACTTAGCTAGTCCTTCTTTATACCATGGCACCAATACACCTTCCCTCAAATCTCGATACATCTTGATGGATCCCGAATGTATAGAATAAAGAGAGTATGAGCCTCTCTCAAACTCACTTCCCTAAGACCATCAACATCTGAAACACAAAATCGATCTTAGTACCTAAGTACACTATCTTCCCCTTGCGAGAATAACTCTATCTTTTTTCCGCCAACCAATTTCTTCAACTCAACCAAATATGGATCTAAGTCTTGCTTTGCTTTGGCATCAACAACCATAGAAGACTTAGCCCCATTTTGAACATGAATGCCACCATCATTAGAATCAACCAACCAACACCAAATCTAGCCAAATGATGAACATCTTTCACCAACTCTTTCTTGGCCTCATCAACATGAACCACACTACCTAGAGATAGTCTACTAAGAGGAATGGCTATAACATTTGCCTTGATGGGATGATATTGAACACTAATGTCATAATTCTTAAGAATTTAAAACCATTTCCTTTGCCTTAAATTAAAATCTCTTTTGGTGAACACATATTGTAGTCTCTTATGATCGGTAAATACATCGACATGAACCCCATATAGATGATGTCACCAAATCATCAATGGAAACACAACAACCGCCAATTCCATATCACAAGTCGAATAATTCTGTTTGTGTACCTTCAACTATCTAAATGCATAAGCTATCACCCATACTTGTTGCATAAGCACCTAACCCGAACAAAGCCAAAAAGTAGCAAAATATACCACAAAACCATCTAAGCCATCTAGTAGGGTCAAAACAAGAGCCTATGTAAGCTGATCCTTCAAAGTTTGAAAACTTTTCTCACAGTCATCATACCAAATGAAATTGGCTTTCTTTTCCATCAACTTAGTCAATGGTGAAGCAATTGATGGAAACCCTCAATAAATCTCTAATAGTGACCAGCCAACCCAAGGAAACTTTGAATATCTAAAAGAGTCAACAATTTAGGCCAATTCTTCATGTCCTCAGCATTCTTTACATCAACCTTAATACCATCACCGAATACCACATGATGAAGAAAGGCTACCTCACCCAACAAGAATTCGCATTTACTGAACTTGGCAAATAGTTTCTTCTCCCTCAATGACTAAAGAACCAAACTTAAATGATCCATATGCTCTAGTTCACTTTGTGAATAAATCAAAATATCATCAATAAAGACAACCATAAATGTATCAAGGAATGGATTGAACACCAGATTCATGATATCCATAAAGACCATCGGAGCATTAGTTAACCCAAAAGACATCACCATAAACTCAAAGTGTACATATCTAGTCTGGAAAGTTCTCTTAGGAATATCACACTCCGTTACACTCAATTTATGATAGTCGAAATGGAGATCAATAATTGAGAAATAAGTAGCTCCTTGTACTTGGTCAACCAAGTCCTCAATACTTGGTAACAAATACTTTTTTTATGTTATGACCCGATTTCGCTAATGATGACACCTGTCAGATCCCGCCTATAGACCAGCTAACCCGACCCATAACCTAGCGAAAATCACTAACGCACAAACACTAGACATACCTGAATAATCTAAACACAACTTATCCCAAACTTGAACATCTTATGCATAGATCTATGATAGGCACAAGCACAAACTAATATATATATATACACAGAGAGAGTAATGATGACAATATACAGAACCAGGAATACTCTTACACATACAAGACACTACTTAGTACAAGGATAATGTCTGAATTCAAAACACGACCATCAAAAAAGAAGAAGACTGCAGAGTGCCTAGAGCTACTGGTGCTCAATATATGTCTCCTAGAATGCTCACGAACCCCCAACTCAGCTATCGTGGCTACTACCTAGACCGGCACCATAGGGAGGTAAAGAAATGTAGGTGTGGCATAAGAAAAAAGCACCTAAAAGGCATCATAAGTTAATTGAGTAAATTATTGTAAGTAAAGAATGCCCCAAATATCGAGAACTATAGTGAAGCTAATAAATTAGAACCCAAATAATAATCGGTATGTCAGTGACTTTGTCGTATCGCTACGACTAGAATAAAGCAATGTATGACTACCAAACTGACTAAATAACAAATAAAACCATGCCCCTAGTATTCGATAATCAAGATATTAGGTTGTACGTGGCTGTAAGGCCCTAATGTCTATTCTTCTATGCTTCTTAATCTCCCATAAGCCCATAAGGTACACCCACACAGAATTAGGGTATGTATAAGTATATGGATCTAGGTACAATAAACTAGGTCCCCGAACCATGACAATAAAAAGGGTCCTATATCTAAGTATAATAAACAGGGTCCCAAAACCATAAATAATCAATAAGTGCTTGAACTATGGATATGTCATCTAGGAAACTCATAGGCATGGCCACCAGGGATTTGGACCATGGGGAGTGTCACCAAGGACTCAAACTCACTAGCTTGACCACTAGGACTTGGACCATATAATGCTTGATCCAGGACTCGAGCATAGGAACATGCATCTACTTAACTAGTCTATTGAGAGATCCAGCAACATCATATCTCATGGCAAGAGTTAGAAGGACCAAAACAATCATAACTATCACATTTCTCAAACTACAGCATGTATCCCTAGAATTAGGTAAGTATAATAAGTGTACAATGTTTAACAGTTACATATGGAGGCATATCTGCTACAGAATAATATAGAACATGTCAAACCAAAGATGAGTATGTCACAATCTAGCCAACCACAAGTATATAGTATGAATATAGATAACCATAGTTGTAACATAGGGATCTAGAACAACCAAAGTCATCTAGGCCATATCTAATCCAAAACAAGCACATAGTGCAGCATACAATCAACAAGAAACTCCTAACTATCATATATCAGCAGTCTCAGAATACATTAACACATAGAAATGAGTCAACTCTGTATACGTACTTGTCACACAGCATCAACCCATGTCTAGAGTTTACCTTACGATCTCGTAGTGTAATGGTGCGAGAACTCTACTATTGTCAAAGCTACAGCTAATACAATCATCAATGTAGGGATTACTATCCCATAACATTGTAAACAATACATAAGAGTACCATCAGCCATATGCAATACATGCTTAGCAAACAAACTCATCGATAGCACACTTCCATACATTTCAACTCAAATGTGCATACATTTCAGCTCAGTCTAAGGTCTAAAGATGCCTCTCCTACCTAGAATGTAGTTTATCACGTTCATTGTTAGCTTGCACATAATTTACCCTTCTTGATCATCTACAGACACTGCTCAACTATCAAAATATGAATCATAAGGTCAACGCAGATGATTTGACTATAATATCTTATGAAATAGGTGAAATTACAACAATTGCACCAAAAAAGAGGAAAAATAGGGCCCACGCCTAAAATAGTAGATCAACCATAGAAAAATGATCTACATATCACCCTGAGTCTATAACAATCAAATTGAGCCCAAAACAGATCCAGAAGACATAGAAATGGCTTAAAATGGGGTTATATTTCTTATCGAAAAACTTTTGTATATAAACCTTCTCAGTCAAATTTTGCAAAAATATAGTAAAATTATCATAATTCCAACATGTCATAGCATTCCTCTCGGAAGTAGAACAAACAAACTCAAATTTTACTTAATTTCATTGAGAATCGACAAAGATATTGTGTTGCAGTGTTTTCACATATTTTTGATACATAATCAGCGAAAATTAGTGATTTTACCTCAAAATATTCATCAATATAGGAATTCAACACCTCCATGGCATTAATCATGTAAATCTATACATGTAGCCTTTTGAATCGCTAAAATTGAAGTTACAGATCAAAAATAATGAAGGAGCAATGTTTACCCTTCCTTGGCTTCGCGACCAGCCTTATATAGATTTGTGACCACATGCCCAATGGCCTCTGCGAACACGCCATTCTTCGTGCGAAGATGGGGCTTGCATGTGACAAGCCTCCTCAGATATGGCCACGATGCCACGAACGCGCGCCTATGGGATGCTGGCCCTTCTCGATCGTGCCATGCCTTTCTCGAATGCAGTGGGTTAGCTTTCTGCTATTTGCATCTGCTTTTCTCAAAACTTGTCTGGGGCATTCCCGGGCCATATGATGTCTATTTTTCGTAAATAAATAGTGTAGGATTTCTACATTTTAGACCCAAAGGTATGGTCAAGATTCCTAATGGAGCATCCTGTGGAAAAATAAAGGCCCACTTCTTTTCGAATAATTTTAGATAAAAGAATTGAAGGGGTCAAAATGCACTCGAAAGTCCCTGAAATCCGACAAACTCTCATTTTTGGTTGTATTAGACATTCTGGAGCTTACCACGCCATCAGATTTCCATTCTGAGCAAGTGTAACTAGATTGTTTTTAATAGAAAATCACATTTTAGCTTACAATTTAGCTAAAACTCATGTTGGAACCCTCAAACCTCGGGCTAACCACGCTTGCAGCCTAAGTCGCCCATTCCTAAACTGATGGAACCATCAGAATTCCATTCGAAGGCTGGTTAGTGGGACTTTTCTAATGAATTTATTTTTATAGTTATAACTTCCTATTAACTCAAAAATTCACAGAAAGCATAACCAACTCTACCAATAACAATCCCAAAAGTCCTAATAAGTCACCATTGGCCCAAGGTTTCCAAACACGTGCTCAAATCAACAAAATAACTATGAAACATAAAAATGACTCAGAGGGTCATTATAGATAATTAATACAAATCCAAAGTAACCCATCCTTCTTTCTAACAAATAATACAAGAGCACCCCATGGTAATGTATTTGGCCTAATAAAGCCTTTCGGCAACAAATCTTTCAACTGATACTTCAACTCCTTTAATTCAGTGGAGCCATATAAAGAGAACTGGAAATAGGTTGAGTATCAGGAAGGAGATCTATACCAAAGCTACTTCCCTTTTAGGAGGAATACTAGCCAAATCTTTGGGAAACATATTCGAAAACTTATTAACAACAAGAATTAACTTAGGAGTAGAAGACTCGGACTCAACAGCCCAAATCCTAATATATGATAGACACACCCCTTAGAAATCATTTTTTGGGTTTTAAGCTAAGAGATAAATTGGCCATTAAAAGTAGAGTCACTACCCTTCCACTTAAGAATAGGCTTATTTGGAAACTAATATTTGACTCTTCAGGTTCTACGATCTAGAGAGACATATGAAACATGCAACCAATCTATCCCTAGAATAATATCAAAATCAAAAATCTCTAGTATTACAAGATCACATGGAAAGACTTTATGCAAGATCGAAACAGAGAACCCCAATGATTCTTTTACGCAATAATGACTCACCCATGGGAGTATAGACTAAGAATAGCTCCCTCAAAATTTCAGGACTCAAACAAAACTTAGCAGCCAAAAAGGTGTCACAAAAGATATATTTGTGCCTGAATAAAGCAAAGCATATGCATCAAAATCAATGGTGGTAAACATAGTAGTCACCACATTAAGTGTCTCCTCTACCTCTTTCCAAGTGCAAGGGATAGAATCTATTATTTCGGGTAGCACCACCCTATTGAGCCTTTGGTTAATCTTGATTATCGGAATTTATTTGACCTTGACCATTCATAGAAGAATTAGGACAATCAGCAACTTTGTGTCTGATTTTTCCACATCTAAAAGAAGCATCTACGCCCTTTAAACCTTTGCCCAAGTGGTTTTTACTACATGTGTTACACCTACAATAAATTGGATTACCTCTAACTTGTGCCTTGGGAGTGTTACACACTCTATAATTGGCAACCCTCAAATTTGAGCCTTGGCCTTATTGGAAGCGTCCATTACCATTACCATTTCTAGAGTTTGTGACCCTACCATCATAATGGGCTTTCCTAGAATCCTTCATCCTCCTCTATTTCAGCTTTCCCCTTTAATCTATTCTGTATATCTTATGAGTATGGATATATACAACTCTTAAATAAGCATACACATATAAAATTTCTTCACAATCGAGTCCAAAATCCATGAGATAAATTTTTGCATTCTAGCATGGGGTCAGCTACTAGTGTAGAAGAATACTTGGATAGCTTTGTGAATTTTAGGATATATTCCCACATACTCACTCCACCCTATTTGAGGTTGATAATTTTGTCAATTTGGCCTCCCTAAGTTCAAGAGAAAAGAATCAATCCATAAAAGAAAACTTGAACTCTTCCAAACAACATGCATCATCTCCTACTCTTTTGGTCAACAATTAAGTGTACTATACTTGGGCTACTCCTTCAAAACGGTAATAAGAAAACTTATGTTTTGTCCTTAAGACATCCCTATGATATAAAACACCTTAGAGATCTTATCAATAAATTCCTGGGCATCCTCCTCAGCTTTTAAACCATAGAATTTTGGAGGGTTCATCTAGGTAAAGTCTCTCACCCTAGCAGATAGGGTGGGTATATAGGGAGGAGGAATAGCTTGTCTAGCTTGGTTGGTCACAACTTGAGCTACTATGGCAAAAGAAGTCAGGAACTTATCTTGAGTGACTGGCTCCCATGGGATCTAGAGAAATTTTGTCCTCATCAACATTGGCCTGTCTAGGTTGAGGGGTTCTTCTTAGAGTCACCTTCTGTAAGGGCGTCAAGAGATTTGTAGGAGTTATAAAACCTCAAGACTTGTTCCAAAGAATGACATGAACAATGTAGAAGTCAAAAATTTCCTAAAATGCCTCATAGCCTCCTATTCAATGGTGTGGTGCACTTCACACCCATGAATAAGACTACTTGACATGACATGTTGGACACTGAGGATCATTTTAAAACCTTAGTGCTCTGATACCAAGCTTGACATGACCCAAGCCTAAGGACTAGGTGTAAAATGGCAAATGAGAACCCAAAACTCCCTAACGAAGTCTCATAGAATACACATCATCAATTCTGAAGTGCAATTAAACATTATAAAGTGATCATAAGGGGTAAAGAGTTTAGGACTCAAGCTAAAAGATTATGGACATGTTCCGGGCTTACCCTTAAAGTAAATAAGGTAGGATGATCATAACATAGCATAGGTAGATAGAAGGTGGGCCCTGTCCTTGTAATTAAGAACTCACCACAGGCAAACATCCACAAAGAGGTGAATGAGGTAAGCCTCTAATGACAACATGGTTAGATCATGTAGTCACAAGTATGCATTAGTACGTTTGAATATACTAAGTATGATAGTATGAAATGTATATGGTCGTGATAAACCTTCTTGTCAATGTTAAATGACAAGGGCACATATATATAGACGATATTTTATAGAAAAGAATATCATACCAAGATGCCTTAAATCATGACACATTAATGCCATAATAAGTAAAATAAGTGGGGATGGGACCTCAAAACACATGTAAGACCATGTGAGCTATTACATAGAATCTTGATATTTTCTTGACCACAGAGAAAGAGTATACTTCGAAAGGTAGCATATACCCACAATTTGAAATCCCCTCCCATTATGATAGGTGGTGGTACACATAATCATCCATATTAAGCATGACATAAACCTATGTTGGGACGCATTCATGAGAAAGGTAGACTTTATATAAGAAGCCCTTAGGTCAAGCTCCCACATTGATTTGCTATCAAAATATAACACTTTTGATGCTTAAAATATGGAATTTTATGTGGTCTCAATGCGATGTTAGTTGGTTTTAGGTGTTTGTGTTATATTTGTAGGATTCTAGGGTTGGCATTGATTTTTGGGAAGAAAGTACAAAAGCTATAGATTTTGATGCAGTACGAGACCCTTTATGAGCAGTAATTCACTCTATGAGTCATGAAGTGGGTTTTATGGACTATTCTTGTGAGGGGCTGATTTTATAAAGTTGATTATATGAACATGTAAATAGGTCATGGAATGATTTAGGAGTCATAGAATATGGTTCGTGCCCTAAGCATCAGAGATTGGTACGTTCTGAAGATTCATCAGATCAAACCCCTTTATCGGTCGTAAACCACTTTACAGGTCATATAGGGGTGTCATAGACTTGAAGCCCAAATTTCTAGCAACATTGTATGAGACCTCAATTACGGGCCGCAGAATGCAACATGGCCTATAAATCATTCTGTGAGGCATGCTGACCTAGCTATCCTATTGTACTTAGGACTTGTGTTTTAAATATTATAAATAGGTTCTTAGGTTATTTTTCATATAGTTTTCATGCAGTACTCAGAAAACTCAATAATTAGAGAGGAAAAATAGTAAATTGACATTGGAGAGTTTTTTTAGAACACTTGTATTTTGATTTCATCTTTAATCTTGTGATTGTCTTTGAAGTAGGATATGCTTGTTCTTAATTCAATTGTGTAAGTACTCTATTATGTTATTCCAATTCATAAGTCTTGCATCTATACAAATCATAAGTAGATAAATCCACAACTAGGGTTATGGAAACCATGAAGAACTAACAAGGTAAAATCAGAGAATTCATAATTCTTGGAAAGTGTGCATGCATATATTAATTAATTCTCTTCGTTTTGCACGTTTTCTGATGGTGGCCAACATTAGAACCCACCTAGTGTTACTGCTTGGACCAAGGTAGTAATGAATAGGAAAAGCGATTAATTAACTGGATTAGATTGATCTATTCTCATCTAATTAACCAAACTGGGCTAATTGGAGGTTATACCAGGACTAATAGGTAAGGCTTATGAAATGTTCCTCGAAATGCCCGGAATTTTAAATTTCATATATCTCAAAATTCATGCACAATATTGAAAATCCAACCTCATGTTCTTGTTCAGAGGGTCAAAATTAGGGGAGAAAGTGTCTAACCCGATTTTAGAGGAAAGATTAGCAATTATAATTTTCAAAGTACGAATTCCAGAGAGGAATTTGCGTCGCTTCCACGATGCATCTCTGTGTAAAAAGGTTCCTTTGGGGGTTTGTACTCATCAACCAAGGTGGGGGTTTGTACTGATTAAACATATGAGGGGTTTGTACTTCACCACCATAGTGACAAGGTGAAATTATCATCAACCATGTGACGGGTTTGTACCACAACACCGGGTTGATGGGATGAAACTATCATTAACCAGCCAAGTCGTTTGTACTTTGGAAATCTAGCTTGGTCCCTTCTATAAATATGATATCCTATATGAGCATGAGATACTTAAGCATGTTTTACTTATGTATTTATCATACATGCTATATTGTTATATTATGTCTATTGCCTATTGTTACACATTTTGACTATGATGCCTAATTCTTGTTGCATTGCATCCTACATACTTAGTACATTCAAACGTACTAGCATATACTCTTGCCTACATAATATCACCATGTAGGAATCGTGCCCAAGTTGATCATTCTCCTCCTCCACGTAGCTAGTTCGATATTATTCAGGATGGTTGGTGAGTCCTCCCCTTCGGGGACCTTAATATATGATGCTCTTATTACATATTGAGACATTCTTCTTTATTGTCTATTTTAACTAAGAGGGTGAGCCCCAAGGTCCTCGCTATTATCTATGTATTAGAGGTGCTTGTTTGACATGTTATGTATCTATGAATGAGCTTTGATTCCTTCTCTTGATTATGACATTATGCAAGATTTCCCTTAGCCCCATTGCCTCTATTCTTACTCTTTATGTCATTTATATGATTCTGTGACCAATGATGTGAAATGACAAGTTAAAAGACATTTTTGGGTTTCCTTTGGGTTCCTCATTCATTATGTCACGTCTAGGCCCTACACTTGGGTTGTGATAGGTTAGTAATGCACACTACGTAGATAGGCCAAGTCACATAGTGAAATTCACCTCTCGCTTGGAGCAAAAGATTTGCTAAACTTAACTTACCATCCTGCATGTGACACACTAGAAACGAATTAGGCTATCTAGCGATACTATGTTAGGTAATCGTCGGGAAAATAATTCCTTAGTTTCTATCGATATTGATTTAACTCTTTGTGTGTGTTAGGTTTACTTTTTTATTGATTATTGCAACCCCCCCTTTTGGGAAGTAAGTTAGTTAATCACTTAAATTTCAGTAATTGAATTCTCTTGTGTCTACGTATTCCCTTGGGTGCGACCCTAACCTTGGTTAGATTCTATTTCTTGATAATAACTACTTTATCCTAAAGAAGGAGGTGTAACTTAGGTGACATCAAGATTTTGGCATCGTTGCCGAGGAATACGACTAGACCTAGTTGATTCATGGTGATTTGAGTATTAATCCTTATTTCCAATGTTTTATGATTTTTTGTTGTGGTGGTTCTGTTTCGGGGTGTAAGTGTACTCTATGACTAACATGAGAAGTTGAGTTAGACCCTTGACTTTGTTTGATTAAGATATCCACCGAATGCTTAGGAGAATGGCCTAAGATAATGCCAATATCATAGGTATTGCAGCTTTGACCAGGAATGAGAATGAAAATGTTGATCATGAGAACTCACCTCCACTTGAGGACATTGCTTCGCAGCCTCAGGATTAAATGCCAATCTTTATGAGTTGAATCAATATAGGCTGAATCCTACGATTATGGAGGTTACTGGAGCTATTATGTTGCAGCCACTACTAGCAGACACAAAGTTCATTGTCTCGAGTAGGTTGCTTCAGATGCTACAAAACTGTGGACTATTTGCAAGCTTACCATCGGAGGATCCTCATAGCCACCTACACAACATAGTATTTGTCTACAAGAGTGTGATAGGGACACATAATCTATCTATAAATGTTGTGGGACTTTGGGTTTTCTGATTGTCTCTGACAAGCAATGCAACATTATGGTTATCTAAGCTACCACAAAGTTCAATCACCAGTTGGGCTGAATTCCCTTGATTGAAGAAGCTCAAGTTGAAAGACTATATCAACAACATTGAGCAACTTTCTTGTTATTCAATTAGTATTACATTGGAGCGGCTCACTAAATGCTTAAGGGGTGTCCTAGCGCACAAGATAGTTGATGATGCCTTAGTCAAGATCTTCTACCATGCCCTTGATAAGAACAATCATGCTTGTGCCGACACTATCATGGGTGGTATGTTCTTAGATCAACCATTCATAAGGATTGCAGAGAGAATGGAGGGAATGGTCAAGACTAATCATACATGGGGGTAGATTGATAGAGCATCTATAAAAACTTCATGGGTTGTAAGTATCGATTTGGAGTAAGCTAAGATAAATGAAGAAATTATCCAAGAGCATGCATAAATTCGCATAGGCCCAGAGGTGATGATGTGGCAGAACTAGAAGCGAGTCAATGTAGTGGTTCATCAACCACTACGTGAACAAATGTACGATGAGTCTTATTATGAGGAGAACCCACTACTTTATTGTTAATCAGATAGGGGGTTTTCAGGCTAATGTCCAAGGGTCCAATCAGGACTATTGGCACCAAGGTCAAGGAAACCAAGGTTAGAACTTCAATAGAAATGGAGCTTTCAGGGACAACAATAGAGGGTAGTATGACACGAATAAAGGCCTAGAGAGAGATGTAGATTGGGATCACAAATATAGCTTTAGAAATGGACTCGATATGGCACCACATAACCATGACATAGGTACAAGTAGTTCAAGAATTGAGGAGATGTTTTCTAGCCTGTTAAAGAAAGCTGAGACACAACATGACACTTTAAGAGGGATGAAATCTAAAATCTCCAGTATTAACTAGAAGATTGAGTCTCATTCTGTGACTATCAAACAACTTGAGCAATAGCTTGGTCAAGTATCGACTCAACTCAATTAGCATCATAAGGGTACACTGTCTAGCAATATAGTTTAGAACCCTAACGATGAAGGGTAGTGTATAGTGGTTACTAATCCTGGTGGTAGGATCACCATTCATTCTCCCATGCCAATTGATTAGGATGATGTTTGAGAGGAGATAATTATGGCCAAGGATGCAAATGAAGAAGATGATCATGCTAAGGGTAAGTGAAGCTTCTAATGTGCCATAGAAATTAAAGCCAATTCCTAGGCAACCTCATCCCTTCTATCGAAGAATCATAAAGAGGGAGATGGAAGCCAAGTTCAAGCATTTTATCTCCATGCTAAAATAACTCTCCATCGACATCCCTCTCATTGAGGAATTATTAAAGATGCCAGGGTATGCAAAGTAAATGAAGGACCTGGTTATAGAGAAACACATTGTGAGTCAGGAGCTCTCCTAAGATCTTCAAAATTGCAGGGCTGTTGCTACACGGTCCTTGGTTCAAAAGCAAGAAGATCTTAGTACTTTTACCATACCCTGCACCATTGGAGGTAATGGAGTTTGCCAGAGCACTATGTGATCTAGGTGCCACTATTAATCTGATGTTCCCTATGGTCTACAAGAAGCTAGGATTTGGAGCCCCTATACCTATAAGCATGTGATTGTTGATGGATAATAGCATGGTAAAGAAGCTTGTGCTGATACTATATGATGTTTTGGTCAAGGTTGAAAAGCTCATATCCCTGCAGACTTTGTGATCCTATATTGTGAAGTCGACTTCAATGTCCCAATAATCTTGGGAAAGACCATTCCTAGCCAATAGGAGAGAACTAATGGATATGGAAGTAGGTCAACTATGGTTCAAGTTGAAGTATGAAGAGGTTGCCTTCAATTTCTATCATTCTATTGATGTGCTAGTAAAATACAACACTTTTGATGCTTAAAACATAAAATTTTGTATGTTCTCACTGTGTTGTTTATGGGTTTTACGTGTTTTTGTGTTTATCTTTGCAGGATAACAGATTGTCCATGATTTTGGGGAAAGATACTGAAGTTGCTGCATATTGCTATTATAGGAGACTCTCTACATGTTGTAGACAATTCTACGAGCTGTAGGGAGGTTTCATAAGGAATTGCAGTGAGGGTCCAAGTGTCTAAAGTTAATTCTATGAATATGCAAATGAGCCATAAATTAATTTACAAGTGGTACACGATGTTTCATGCCCTGGGGATCAGAATATGAAGACTTTTTTAAGTTCATCAGATGAGACCTCCTTTATGGGTCATAAACCATTATACAATTCCTAAAGGGGTGTTGTAAAGTGGAAGTCAAGTTTTCTAGACAATGTACGGGACCTTGATTATGGACTGTGAATATCAATACTATCCGTAAAGAGCTTTCGTAAGGCGTGCCGACCAGCTCTCCTAAGTCATTTAGGATTTAAATTTTAATTATTATAAATAGGTCTTTTAGGTTATTTTTCATATGTTTTCATCTGTTTTGATAAGTTTTAGCCTAGTACTCAGAGAACTCAATATTTAGGAAGAGAAAAAAGTAAGAGAGTCTTTTGATAACACTTGTGGTTGAATTCGATCTTAAAGGTTGTGATTCTTGTTGACCTTGGATTGCTTGTTCTTAAATCTATTGTGCAAGTCTTTAATAATGTCTTCTCAATTCATAATATTTGTAATTACACATAGCATAAGTAGCTAAATCCACAACTAGGGTTGTGGGAACCATGAAGTACTAACAAAGTAAAATCGGATAATTCACAATTCTTGCAAGTTATATATAAATGTATTAATTAACTCTTTGCGATTTACATGTTTTCTAGTCATGACGAAAATTAGAACTAGCTTAGTATTACTTACTGGACCAAGGTATTAATGAATCGGAAAAGAGATTAATTAATAGGATTCGATTAATGTGTTCTCGACTAATCAACCAAATTGGGCCTAGGGGAGATTGTACTAGGACTAAGAAGTAATGGTTAGTATGCATACAATGGACATGGGCCAAGTCGCATAGTGAAATTCATCTCTCACCTTTGGCCAAACGGATTGGTCAACTTAAATTACCGTCCTACATGCTATACGCTAGATGAGAATCCGGTTATCCGGTGATACTGAGTTAGGGAATCATGGGGAATACATTACCATAGTTGATCCATTATTGACTTTTCTCTCATTATAGTTAGTTAGTTCTATTTTCTTATTGATTATTGCAACCCCCCCTTGGGGATGTAAGTTGGTTAATTTTTTTGAGTCTACATATTCCCTGTTGGATCGTCCCCAATTTTGGTTAGGTTCTATATCTTGACAGTGACCGCTTTATCCTCTAAAAAGGAGGTGTAACTTGGGTGACATCAAGAATTTTGGCGCCTTTGACGGGGAATATGGCTAGACATAGTGAATTTATTAGTGTCCAAGTGTTAATCCTTAGTTCACTTATTTTACTTTTGTTACTAGTTTTGGTTTCTTTTTAGGGTGTATGAGTAGTGTATACCCAACACTTGGAGTTAAGGCAATCCCTTAACTCCATTTGATCCAGTGATCCACAAAACCTTAAGAAGAATGGCCCAAGATAATGCCAATAACACGACCAATGCTGCTCTGAATAGGAATAATAACGACGATACAGGGAATGAGAACCTATCTCCCTTGGTGGACATTTCAGAACCTCAGGATTTCAATGCCAATGCTTACTAGTGGAATCAGTACAGGTTGAATCCTAGGGCTCTAGAGGTGACTGGAGCTATTGTATTGCCACCACTATCGGCAGACACAAAGTTGACAGTCTCGAGCGAGTTACTTCAGATGTTGTAGAACTATGGGCTATTTACGGGCATACCATCAAAGGATCCTCATAGCCATTTACATAATATGGCATTTATCTGGAAGAGTGTAATGGGAACACAGAATCTATCTATGGATGTTGTGGCACTCTATCTTTTCCTATTGTCTTTTACGGGAAATGCTGGGTCATGGCTATTAGAGCTCCCACAGAGTTTAATCACCAGTTGGATAGAATTGTAGAGGGACCTTGTAGTAAGGTTATTCCTTAAATCGAACAGGCTCAATTTGGAGGACCAGATCAATAACTTTAAGAAATTCCCTGGTGATTCAATCATTGCTACATAGGAGCCGTTTAAGAGATAGTTGAGGAGTGCACTGGACCATTAAATTTTGGAGAATACCCTGGACTTCTATCGAGCTTTAGATTGAAATAGTTAAGCATGTGTTGATTCCCTCTTGGGAGGTTTGTTCCTAGAACAACTATTCATAGAGATTTTTGAGCAACTGGACGTGGTGGCTAAATCGAACCATGTGTGAAAACTAACAAATAGACATTCAATAGATCATGTGAGTGTTGCTTATATGAGCACTGACATAGAAAAAATAAATGCAGATATCCTTAGCATGCTTGCTCAGAAAAAAGAAATTTGGAGGTGCTAATGAAGTAGACACACGAGCTAACCAAGCCAAGGGACATTCAAGAATGCCACCATACCAAGAATCAGGGCTACAAGGACGATAGCATGAACAACAACCATGTGCCCCCCATAATCGTGATATAAGATATAGGAACTCTAAAATCAATGAGATGATTTACCAATTGTTAAAAAGTTTAGGCGTATAAGATGGTATATTGAGGGAATTAAGTCCGACATTGCCAAGATAAACCATAAAGTGGAAGAACATTCTATGACTATCAAATAGTTCAATTGAAAGTTCAGACTTGTGTCAATGCAACTGGATCAGATTAAAAGAAGCATGATGACAAGCACCAATTCTTTAGCTTGAAAGGATAAAATAGAGGAAAATTTTGGTGATAAGGGAACACAAAAGCTGGAGGAAGTCTGAGTATGCCAGTTATCTATGTTGTGTTGCGACTATAAATTAGGAGCTACTTGAAAGACAACCCAATGAAGACTGGTGCTTAGGAATCCAAGTATGATTTTTTACCCATACTCTTTATTATTTTTTATTTTGTGTATTGGGGATAATGCATATCTTTTTTGATGGGGTGAGAGTGGTTATGGGCCTCAATGAAGTTTGCATTGCTTGGGTCCATAAATAACTTAATTTTTTATCTTGGGGTTTTCTTGCCTGTGTTCTTTTTCCATGTAGAAATTTAATTTCTGTTGAAATGGAATATTTGGGATGTGATAATATTTATAGCATATAATGACAATACTTGTGGCATATAGCATGTTTTCATGTTTTGTTTGAAAAATGATACCCACCAAAAATTTTCGTTAATTAGTTAGATAGAAACCATGCATGTTTAGGTGTGTGAAAATATTTATTCTAAGTGAGATTACATTGATATAAGAAGATAATATGGTGAGTTTGTTTGTTGATAATGTATGTAGTGTCATGTGAGTGTGAGCATAATTTGATAAATTTTTGTGTTTTGTGCTTTTCAGAATTGCCATGTTACTCTAAGTTAGATAGTAGATTAGTTGGAGTAGGAAAGGATCTTACGCCATTGTTCTTAAATAGTCCACTTTTACCTAAAATGGCCAACCAAATCAATGATACATCCCTTGTTCCTAATGTTTGTGCCTAACATGTGCCTATCCTTTCAAATCACCGGATTAACCTAGCCTTGTTAGTTGTAAAGTCATAAAATTGGCCCTAGTCTTTCCTTGAACATTGTGTACCTTGATTGAGGCAAATAGCCTAAGTTGAGGGTGCCTATCAAAAGTTGCCCTGGTTTGGAGGATGGTTATTGTGCACCTCAACATAGTTAAAAAGTCTAAGTTGAGGGTGGTTGGTTGGTATAAGGGGAAGCATAAAAATAAAGGGGTGAGTTAGGAATATGGAGAAAAAATAAAACAATCATGTATTGGGTGCAAGAAAAATAAGTGATGCCTTATATGTGAGCTAAAAAGAAAAATGAAGTGTAAAAATAAGGAAAAAAAGCTGAAAATGTAAAGAAAGCACCCAGATAAGCTTGATATAGGAAAAAATGGAGAATAAGGTTAAAATAACAAAGTTGGTCGAGCAAAAGTGTAAAAAAATGTAGTTTCAAGGAAAATAGTCACTATTTTTCCAAAATATCATACCAAATCTCCCTGAGCCTATAGTACAAGCGAAGAAAGTCCTATAACGATCCTAGTCCAGTCAGTTGAAGGTCTAAGTCATGAGTATAGGGATAAGCCTATGGTATTAGATATTATGCATGAATATCTGTTGTGAGAGTGAGTGATTTTGTACAGTCCCCATGCTAAACATGGAAACATCATTGAGTGTCAAATATGGAACTTCTTTTTGTAAGGGAACTTGCATTTCATTATTAGCAATAGGCTTGCTCAATGATTGTGGATTGTAGATAATACGTTACTTTTCATAGTTGTATTGTCACATGTACCAGTTTTCATTGGTTTGCTAAATAACTATCTTATCCTATATTGAAAAGTTGGTGTGGGTATGTGAGTTGGAGATTTATGTAATGTATTCCATTTAGCTGAGGTCTGTGTGTTACTATATTGTCTATATAGATTGAATCCGTCTCTTGAGGACAAGCAATAATTTTAAGTTGAGGGTGTTCATGTGCTGCTATAATACAACGCTTTTGATGTTAAAACTTGGAATTTTATGTGTTGTTAATGCGATGTTAGTGGGCTTTATGCGTTTTTATGTTTATCTTTGTAGGATTACAGGTTGGCCATGATTTTGGGGAAAATTACAAAAGTCATTGCAGATTTTCTGTTATACTAAACCCTCTACGGGTCGTAGGGAGGTTTCCTAAGGAATTCCAGTGAGGGGCCAAGTGTCTAAAGTTAATTCTACGAATATGCAAGCGATTAACTAATTGGATAATTCATAATTCTTGCAAAGTATGCATACATATATTAATTAATTCTCTTTGTTTTGTATGTATTATGATGATGGCTAATATTAAATCCCGGCTAGTGTTCCTAACTTGACCAAGGTAGTAATAAATAGGAAAAGAGATGGATTAACAGGATTCACTTGATATGTTCTCGTCTAATCAACCAAATTGGGCTAAGGGAGTTTGTACTAGGACTATTAGGTAAGGGTTATTAATGCACACTACGGAGATGGGCCAAGTGACGTAGTAAAATTCATCTCTTGCATGGACTAAAGGGTTTGGTGAACTTAACTTACCGTCCTGCATGCGACACACTTAAAAATAATTAGGTTGTCCAGTGATACTAAGTTAGGGAATCATAGGGAACACAATACCCTAAATTCTCTCCATATTGATTTAACTCTTTTGTTAGTTAGGTTTACCTTACTAGTGATTATTACAAACCCCCGCCCACTTCTTTTGGAAGTAAGTTGGTTAATCACTCAAACTTCAGTAATTGAATTCTCTTTAGTCTATGTATTCCCTTGGACTTTACTCTAACCTTAGTTAGGGTTTATTTCTTGATAATAATCACTTTATCCTCGAAAAGTGGATGTAACTTGCGCAACATCACACTTTCAATCTCATTCGCTGCTAAGACATCATTCCATGGGAATACATATACATATACATACTTGAAATAAGAGGTTAAGTCCTTTCAAATCCTAATCATGCATACTTGAGCATATGAGCCAAACCCTGCTTCATAATCATGCATACTTGGGCTTAAATGTCAAATCATATTTCAATTCTTAATTACCTGCATTGGAATAACTTATTGATACTTGCAATTGATGGTGTATATACTCCCAAATTTCATAAAGTCATATCATAAACATTATGTGATCACATTCTTGCCATAACTATAGTTATCTTGAAATCATATCATAGTCATTATTGGGTAATAAACAACATCATAAATCTCATAAAAAGCCTTATTCATGCATGATTATGCCAAGAGGAATGATGGAACAACATGGGTACTTAAAACTTATACTTATAATATCATAATAAGGTGAAATCATAATTAATCCATAAACAAATCAATAATTGAAATATAATTGAAATTACCCATGCATAAATTCATCATAGAAAGGGACATGCATTTTTTAGTTCTCATATATCCACATAAATTGACATAACAGACTTAAACCATGCTAAATAATCAATTGAAATAGATCCATATCTTAGTTTCATCATGTCACTCCCCAAAGTCTCGTTAAGGTAAACTAGAACCTATTGCCGATAAGGCTCGGGAGAACCAACTTGTATCCACGCGCTTTATATCCATATTATAAGGGATTTCTACATTTAACATGCTTTTAAGAAAGTAAATAGTAATAACAAGCCAAAAGAAAATGCATGTGACTAGGCCATTGGGGCCACGTTGTCTAAAGTACGAGACATGACCACACTTTAATTTACATAGTCTACAAAGCCTCTAGACAAGGAAAAGTATCTGATAGGAGTCAGGATAGGCCCCGCCTCGACTAACTTTACAATACAAAAATATAAGCTCTAAACATACAAAGCTCCAAAGCAACCTAAAGCTTGGTAACAACAGCAACCTAAAACTTCGTAACAACAGCTGGATATTCTGTACTCCTACTAGGGAGAGCTAGTAACACCTGTACCTGCAAGATAAAGTGAAGGTCCCCCATAAGGAACGTCAGTACAAGATAATGTACTTAATATATAAGGCAGGAAATATTGTATATGAAGTAACAACTCAAATGAAACTATGCACTGGTGTAGGATAAGAGACCACCTTTAGTTATACAGTGGGATCACATACTTTATGTTCTTTTTATTACTTTACCTTTACTATATAATTTGTGCACAATATGTAATACAATTGACTAGCTGATTAGTGGTAAATCTATATTAGGATTGGGTAATAGGTATGTGTGACTGAATACTTAGGGTGTTATCAAAAATTTATTTAAGTAAAGGTTTAAAATTGGTTAAGCTATCCAATTGTGCCAAAATTCGAGGATGAATGTTCCTAAGGGGGGAGGATGTAACACTCTACATCTTACATGTACCATTTCTATAGAAATACAATATGATATGGTTTGGTCAAATTAGCGCCCATTTTTAAAAGTTCTTGAATCTCTTATTAGAGGGCAATATGTACGTCAAACGCTTCAGAGGATCGACTGTATACTAGTTTTATATCAAATTGAGGAGTTTATGGCCCTCAACAAAGTAAGAGAATTGAGGTGCTTACAGAATTTAGGAAGCTAGTAGGTGAGTTATCTACTTGCTTAGCTTAAATTTGCTAGCTAGACCGAGACGAGGCCCGACGCTGAATCTGTTTAAGTCCGTGTAAGGGTGTAACTTTAGCCCATATTTTAGGATCATAAATGGATAATATTTATATACCAAGATGAATAATAAAAAGGGCCCAAGTACATTCACAATTTACTTATTGATTTGGGCCTAAACTAAGTGAAGAAAATTAGGAAAATCGACAACCAAGGCCTATCAACTTTGAGACCCATTTAGGCCCAAGTGAGAGGGCCAAGCACCTGCATCACTAGCTTGACTATATATTTAATATGTGGTCAAAATCTCAAGATAAAGTCGGCCAAAGAGTCCCTTTAAAAGGGCTTAAAAAAGTCAGCATCTTTAAGTCATTTTTAACTTGGGAAAAAAATCAGCTTTCATAAGGTTCTCTCTACTCTTTCTTAGCTTTGAAAAGCAGCCACAAGGAAACTTTTAGGGTTCTTGGAGAATCCCCACACCTTTAGGTAAAGGTAAGTAAGAATATGTATGTGTTTAGTATGATTTTATCATGAAAAACAACAAACTAAGCTGATTATGCCTTTGCTGAAATTGTTGGACAACATGTATTCCAAAGGTTGTTGTACATTTTTCTTATTTATTTGGAAGCTTTTCTCTTTTTGGTTGGATTGAATATAAAGGGAGGATATTATTATTAATGAGTATTGGTTATATAATGATTTATAAAGACTGTTGCACCATTTTTACAGTCTACAAAAGTGAGTTCTTGTTTGATATCGTAATTGTGTTCTTAGTACGAACTTATGGGCTGGTAGTTGGGAATTGTTGTTCCATGACCTCCATCTTCTTTGGGAATATTTTGGACTATTCTAAAGCTGGTTTTATGTGTAAGTATGTTATATACAGTTTGGTTGAAGTTAAAATAGATTTGGGATTATTGACTTTGAAGTGTAGCGAGACAACGTAATATCATGCTGCCTACTTGTATGTTGTGCATAATTGTTATGTTTTGTGCTTTATGGGCTATTGTAAGACTTTTATGGCATTATAATAGGTTGTACATGATATATATATGAGAATGTATATTCAAAAAATGATTAGAGGAGGAAAGATTAAAAGAATACACGCGGGTTGATAATTACAAGCTTGCTGTCCATGTGTTGTTTTTTATGAAATTGGGCTGCCAAAATGTATCTATTGACTGCTAATTTAGTTTTATCACCTTGTATATCATAAATAAATATTTGGAGTAAAGGAAGGTTATCTTGAGGTAATAGCGAGGTTATACAATGAGGTATGTAAGGCTACTCGATTTCGTATTACTTTGCATAAAATCTAGATTCTTCCATGGCACATAAAGGCACTTACCAACTTTGACACAACTATTAACCATATCTATACTCTTTCACATGTTCATATGCTCCCATACATAGTCACCTTCAAATCTGCATACATACGTGGATACCAAGTTACATGGGTTCTTATTGCTAATAAAGTTCATGATTGTTTCATCTCATATTCATTTCATTATTTGTATAATGTATTTTCACTGTCATATTGTCTTTTATGATTATTTACATGTCATAGCTATATCTATAGTCCTATAGCTCTAATATTATGACCACCAAAGGAATCATCTCAAAAGTAATTGAAAGATAAATTAAAGTATATTGCTTATTAATGGGTGATAAACTAAGGGATGGAAAAATCCCCAAGCTAGGGTTGAGCCCATCACAAGGGCTAACACAAGGGGTGAAAGGAAAAGTATAGCCAGAGTCGATCCCGATATAGATTTACCACTGATCAAGTTGTTATTTGTATTAATTGTTGTGCACAGATTATAAGTAAAAGTAAAATAATAAAAAAAAACCTAAAGTACATGATCATCCAGTATAACAAAAGGTGGTCTCTTATCCTACACTAATGCATAGTTTCATTTGAGTAGTTACTTCATATATAGTATTTCCTACCTTACTTATTCTGTACAATATCTCATATTTACGTCCCTTACGGGGGACCTCCATTTCATTCTACAGGTACAACTGCTAGTAGCTCTCCCCAGTAGGAGTATACGATATCCAACTGTTGTTACCAAGCTCCAGGTTGCTTCATAGCTTTGTGTGTTTAGAGCTTATATTTTTGTATTGTACAGTTTGTCAAGGTAGGGCCTGTCCTGACCCTTATCATATACTTTTTCTTATCTAGACGCTTTGTAGACTATGTAAGTTAAAGTTTGATTCAGTCTCATACTTTAGACAACATGGCCCCAACGACCTAGTCATATACACTTTCTTTTGACTTGTTATTATTGTTTACTTTCTTGAAAGCATGTTAAATGTTGAAATCCTTTATAATATATATAGAAAGCACATGGATGCAAGTTGGTTCTCTCGAGCCTTATCGACAATGGGTGCTACTCCGCCCTAACAGGACTTTGGGGCATGACATATCAGATTGACGCTAAATCACAAACCCCACTTACAAATCATGCTAAGAAATCATGAAATTGTATAAATTGATTTTAGGGCTTCATTATTGGAGAGTAATCATGAACTAAAACACACATAGCTTGAAGAATTTAGGAAGATTAAAATAAAATAGACTTGATCTTGAAACCCGTACCTTGACTCTTCAAAGCTTGGCTTGAATGGTGCTTAGGAACTTAAATTCTAGAGCTTAAGTATTCAAATTTGAAAATGTAGTCTATTAAATGACTAAGGAATGATTTAGGGGTTTTATGATAGGTAGAAAAGTCACAAAAGATGTTGAAAGTGAACCAATTTACCAAAAGATCCCTTAATGAAATAGAATAAAAAATGGAGGCAAACACCTGCACGATAAGGCTTCACAACTTGTGAAGCTGATGAGTGCATAACTTACACTCATTTCTTACACTTTTCTTATAATTTTTTATATTTAATCTTTTACTTTAAGGCTAATTATTTTTTGAATGGTGTATGTTTCAGGTACATATGGATTAGATTTGTCTCTGCTGGAAGAATTGAAGTTGAAGCTGAATTAGAATAAGAAAGAGCTGAAAATGCAAAGAATTGTGGCAATAAACACACTCTGCAAACCCAACCTTCATGCATACAAATGTAGAGTAGTGGACCTAGAAAGGGCGTGAAGATGCTCAACAATAGCGCATAGGCAGAGCAACATGAGACAAATATACATTCGTGGAATATTAGGGCCTGACCGTAGAAGTATTAACTTAAGTTGGTCTTTGTGAATGCGGTCAAAGATATATGAACACAGAGTACATTGGTGATCAGTGTCAGGGAAATTCAAGAATTTTGCCACTTCAGCCCCAAGAATCACATATACACGCACTATCATCCCTTGTTGGGAAGAGGATCTATTATTCATTGATTCATTCAATGCAGAACTCCCGTTCATTCATTTTTTATAGGGGGAAAAACACACCTTAATGTAGATTGTAGCTTAGGGTGAGGATTTAGAGCAAGTGTGCTACAAAATCTTAAGCAGATTGAACATTGTGAGCTTCACTTGTATTTATCTTTCACTCGCTCTTTCTTTATTTGTTCTTGAATGCATAATTTGAAGATCCAATTGAGCTTGGATATTAATTTTGTTTATGGCTCTTGATTATTTCTCTTTCTTTCATGCTTAGTTGATGAATTACTTCCAAAAATAAGTGGGTTTCTTACAAATTTCTTTGACTCATTAAATTGATTTATGGGTTCATGCCAACCATCATGTTTAGCGTATAATTTGAGGTCGCAAACTTGAATCTAGCTTAGATCTTCAATTATTGCTTTAAATAGAGTAATCGAAGTGGAGGGTTTGCATTATAGTCATGGCTTCATATGTTGAGATTCTCAAATAGGACTCAATGGCTAAGGTTGTGGAAGTTTTTCTTTAAGGTGCTCATGCTAAGTGTGTCTTTGAATGACTCTTGTGATGGCCATAATAGACTCTTGCAAAACACCACATTATCATAACAGAGGTGTGGGCACAAGAAACCAAGCCTACTAATAAGTTAGTTTGATGCGAAATGTGATATATCAATTGAGCATTGATTGATTCCTATATCCATGTCCTTGCTCCCTTGGGTGATCAATCCTTGCCCTATTTTCCTTTTCATATTATAAGTATTCCCACTCCTCCAATTAGTTAGAAATTTCATGGTACTCCCTTTGTCCAATCAAAACTAGTAGCTCATAGTCCTTAGCCAATTCAATTGCCGACATAGTATTACATGTAGGATTCGACCCCAACCTCTAAAAATAGGTAATTATGATGATGAGCATTGCCCCTTCTTTCTTTGAGAAGCCGAGTTGAGCAACATAAGAAATGACACCATCGCCGGGGAATAATACATATATTGAATTGAATTAGGACTTGTAGTTTATGCTTTTTGATTTGATTGGTGAGTACTTCTTTCTGATCTTCTTTGTTTTTTTCCTTTTTTATATGGCAAATAGTGATGGAGACTTGCTTGATGAATATAAGCCCTTTTTCTATATCCTTCAAAGTATTTCACTTCATGTTGAGAAACATGGTGTTGCGGACATGAATGGGGATGATAGTGTTGTGAATCAAGATTGGATATTGAATTGAGTTTAAGACTTTCCAAAGAAGTGGATCAAAGACACAAATTTCTCAATATGAGGGATGATCTCAAGAGCTTGTTTATTGCTAGAGGTTATGAGTTAGACCACTTGGAATGGGAAGTTGATGTTTTGGAGGTCAACCTGAAACTAAGCATTGGAGTAAGTGAGTCTTCCGGCTCAATGGTGATCAACCATGAATTGGAGTCTCAAGAAGAAGGAGTGGTGCTTGATGTAGAAGAGATATGGGACCAATTCATGTCATCAAGTAAAATAATCATCCAAGAGGCCAAGATTGAGGAAATGATACTAATGTTGCTAGAAAAACCTATAGAAATCTTAGATGAAAATTTTAGTTCATATGAAGATGGGAGTGTTTCCTACTTGGAGGTCACAAAATTTGAAGATCAATTTGAAGAAAGATTGTTCACACTCCCATGTCTACCCAAAGAGCTAAAGAGGAAAGTAGATGTCAATTTGGGTAAACAATTCAAGTCCTCAAAGTGGAGATACTGGTGGAAAATGTTGATGCTCTCTCATCACCATCCCAAAGTGCTCAAATAGAAGATCATCTTGAAATTGGGGAGGAGATTCATTGCCTCAAAGTGAAAACACAAAAAGGTGGTGAATCAAATTTTATTCATATTTCAATAAATTCTTGCATTTTGAATTCTTAGTTTAGCTTCTTAATTTTAATTTATTATTTGTAGCTAACTCTCAGAAGTTTCAAGTCTTTGGTAGTAGTTTTGCAAAGGTTTGAAAGTGTCAAGATGATTGGAGTTGAAGAGTTAGGTGGAAACACCAACCAAAATAGCAAAAGGAAGAACATGGGCCATTTTGATAGCACTTTGAGGCCTACACATCACCCATTAGTGAATAGTATATCACCTCAATAGCCTGGGACCACCTAAAGTTGCAGAAACATGGCCTAGTTCTGGAACTCAATAAACCTCTACGAAAGCGGCTTAGGTCCACAATGTGGAGTGCATAATCAGTGATAGGGCGTGATCGCGATAATTGTCTAAGAAAGCAGAATAGTAAATGGACAAACTTTCAAAAAAAAGAAGATAATAGGAATGGAATGAAATTAGGTATGAGGTAAACGATCTTTCAAAAAACTTTTCCTCACACATTTTCAAGAAAAGCTCAAGTTCATCCTTTCTCATCCTTTTAAACTTTTTACTTACAGGTACATGTACCATACTTTTTCTCTATTTGTCTTCAGCAATGAAAAACGTGTGCTGTCATAAAAATACCTTAATTGTGGTGAAGGCTTAATTCCTCTTATAATGATATATCACATTGTTTTAGTCATGCTCTCTTTCTCTATCTTTATTTTCTTGGTATGAATGTGTTGTCACTATGGTGTCTCACCTCTAGGCACTTTAGGATGCAAAATATTGTGCGTAAACATTGAAATTTGATATGAATTGAGGTTCTTAATTGTTGAGTGTTGCTTAGGTAGTGTCTATATGATGTTAGGGTTAGAGTTAGGATTTTATATTTTCCAATCAATGTTTTGAATATATACCAACTACGTGTTCGACAATATGCCCTTGTGAAATTGATATTGTTGACTATTATTGTCCAAGAATACGGATACTATGCCATGAATGAGAGAGTTCTAGAAGCTCCTTACTCTCCATGAACGTGTTAGCTAGGGTGAATTGAACTTTGTGATTGCACCTGTGTGGCCGTTGAACACTGAGAATAATAAAATACTACATAAGAACTACATTCTTCACTATTTAATCCTGATTTTTTTCCAATTGACTCTCATGATCTAAAAGCTTCCTATTATATGATTATAAATGTCTATAAGTGTTTTTATTGTGTAAGAGAGAGGGGTTTTGCTTTGACAATGTGGATGAAAAGATGGTAGATTTCTTTGGCCGACTTTAAACTTCAGGTAGGCTATGTTTAGTTGACAAACCTATCAAGGCCAACCACACCATAGTATCTGAGTTTTATGCCAAGTCCTTGTAAAACAATTTGAAGAAGATATGGCTATTATGATTCGAGGTGTAAGAGTCAACTTCTGCCCGACCATTATTAATGCCATCTATGCTTGTCGGGTGTTGACAATAGGGTGTATAAGGAGCGATACGAAGAGTTGGGCACTCCATGGTTAGTTGATAAGTTGCACAATGGAGTTCCTCTGGAGTGATTCACTTCATATAGAGGAATTGACTCATGTAAGCTCAGAGTAGAAGCTAGATATTAGCTTTCCATAATTTCTACTCAAGTCATTCCATCTACACATGACATGGAGGTGCCTCTAGACCATGCACTTGTTATAGCTGCCATCTTGCACAATCTTCAGGTTAATATAGAACGGCTCATATTTGATCATATTGTAGAAATGGCCCAAGGGAGGGATAAGAGCTTAGCATACCGCTGTTTCATTTCCAATCTATGTGATGAGGTAAGAATGTCTATCCTACCTACAAATGAGGGGAAAAAGCTAGCCAAAAACATATATTCACTAAAGAAAAGATGTGGCTTGGGAGGGTAGGTCTAAAAAGAGATGGATTGATGTTTTGAATCCCTCTTTTGGGCAGTTCGTAGAGCTCAGATCAAAGTCTGGGGGATCTTCTTCGGGAGCTGCCAGTACTTTAGTTTCTTCAAGACCACTTTAGTTTGTTTCTCCAACTATGAGATACTTGTACTTCTCGATTCATGGGATGGATAAGCAGGTTAGGTAGCTGGCTGCAAGCCTTCCTATAGGACCCATAGGAGCTATAGTACATGATCAGCCTACACTTGCATCAGTTGAAGTCGCCAAGAAAGCTATGAGTCATTGGCTTGAGCATAACGGTTGGGGGCAGGAAAAGAAAGAGCAGCTGCAAAATAAGTTTAGGAAGCATGAGAAGAAGGAGAGCAGATTCCTGAACAAGATGATAGGTAAGTTAAGGCATCTTTGTAGGTCCAGTCTTTCAGATCCCAATGATTATTTGACCATATCTTCAAGCTCAGGTACTGAGTGATTATTTCAGGGAGTCCCTTATATTCTCTTTTATTTTGTGATTGTACTGTGAGGACACAACACTATATTTAGTTAGGGGTGCTCCTAAGACTTGATTTTGATTATGGCTCTTGGATTCTATTTTGTATATTCTAGATTTTCTACTATATATAGACTCTTGCCTGTTTAGTATTGATGTTCCCTTGTCGGTCTTGATCAATTTAGATTATAATATGCGCTTGCCAGGCTTGTATGTCACGACCTAAGCCTAAGGCCAAAACATGACACGACGAATAGGGAACCCAAAGGAACCCCAACAAGACTCTTAACTTATCATTACACATCATTGATCACGAAAGCATATAAAAGAAATAAATAATAAGAATAGGGGCAACGAAGCTAAGGGGAAAGCTTGCATAACATTATAATCAAGAGTCAATGAGTCAAAGAATATGTCATAGATACATAACGTGTCCAACAAACACCTTTAATACTTAGATAAGAGCGGGGCCAAGAAAAAGCATCCGGGCTCACCCTCATAGTGAAAACAGACAATAAAGAAGAATGCCTCAATACTTAGTAATAGCAAAATAGATTAAGGTCCCTGAAGTGGAGGACTCACTAACTAGCTTGAGTAGTACCGAACTAGCCATGTGGAGGAGGAGGAGGATCAACTTGAGCACTAGTTCCTACATGGCGATATCATATAGGCAAGAGTATATGTTAGTACGTTTGAATGTACTAGGTATGTAGGTAGCAATGCAATAAGGGATAGGCATTATAATCAAATGCATAACAATATAACAATATGGCATGTATGACCAATTCATAAGTAAAACATTCTTAAGTAACTCATGCTAATAAAGGATATCATATGTGTAGAAGAGACCAAGCTAGCTTTCCAAAGTACAAACCCCTTGATAGGTTGGTGATGTGCCACCCTACCACTTAGGTGGTGAGGTACAAATCCCTCACTATGTTGATGAGTACAAACCCCCATCTAGGTTGATGATGATGCCACCCCATCACGCTAATGGTAAAGTAGAAATCCTGCACTAAGTTGATGAATACAAACTCTGATCTAGGTTATTCGGGCTCTTGGTCCCCCCGGATTGGGCATGGTCTAGTAGAACACTTTATATAGAATTCATAATATACATAAGCTCATTTCATCATCATAACATCATTCATATCATATCTCGCGCTTTGGACCTTCAATTCCTGAAAAAACCATAGTCGAACATTTTACCAAAAACTTGACAAGTGTGTAATAGGGCTACAAGACATTGCAATTTAGAGATGGCATCATGCTATAAAATCCATTGTAAAATCATCAATTAATGCCTTGCAATATCCCCAAGCAATATACATCAAAACACCTCATCAAACCTTATAATAGATCCAAGATTTATAGCTCAAAACATAGCAAAACAGTCACCACTTTACATAGCTTTAACATAGTTCATAGACATGTTCAAACTAGCACACACATTTGTAAAAGCAACTTCAAATAATGCAAATTAAGTAAAAAGAAGATTAGGGCACCGAGGGTGGAAGAACCTAATGGCTAAAACCAATATACCTTAGCTTTGGAGAAACTCTAGGTGAAGATTGAAAATGAAGGCTTGAAGCTTGAAGGAAATCCTTAGTTCTGGATAAGGGATTTGAGACTTGAATTTAGGAGTCAAAAATATAGCTAAGTGTTTGAGTGAGTATTAGGAAATGTTTAGGATGATATGAGGGTGAAATATGGCTAAGTATAAGTAAAAACATATATGGGAATACTTAGGCACAAGACTCAAAAGTCTTAGACTGCAAGAAAAATAACTGGAAAGAATTTACATAGGTCCGTTGCGGACCTATCGTGGAGACCAAGTTTACACATGTCGATGACAGCTGTACGTCAGGCATTGCCGCATACAAGTTCTAGAAATTGATATTTTGAAAATTTCAATTGTGATTCAATTGCTCTAAAATAAGGGTTAGACCCATTCCCCACTCATAATGACCCCCTAATCAATAATATGATGTAAGATTTCAATATCGCGCACGAATTTTGAGATATATGAAATTTAAAATTCCAGACATTCTAACGCACATTTTCAGGCACTTTTTGGGGTCGATTCTTAATCTTTTCACTTGCTATTCAAAAATCTCAATCAGAACCTCCTCATAAGGCATGTTATCTTCAAAAACATCCACAACATCAAGAGGCACAATAGCATTAGGATCACCAACACATTTTCTCAATAGAGCACCAGATGACCCAAATTTATTTCACTAGGCAACTTTAACTCATAAGCTACCTTGCCAACCCTCTTTACCATCTCATAAGGACCAACATTTCTCGAACTCAAATTCCCCTTTTTATGGACCACACCTTTCTTGGAGAAACTTTCAAATAGACTGAATCACCCACTTTGAATTCAAGGTCTCTATTTCTCATATCGACATAGGATTTTTGATGACTATGGACTATTTTCAACTTTTCCTTAATCATACTAACCTTCTAAAAAGCCTCCATGACCACATTCGGTCGCAATAAAGCCACCTCTCCAACCTCAAACCAACCAATCGGTGATCTACTACGTCTCTCATAAAGAGCCTCAAAAAGAGTCGTATCGATGCTAGTGTGATAGCTGTTGTTGTAGGCAAACTCAACCAATGAAAGATAATCATCCAAAATATCCTTAAGCTCCAAGATACAAGCCCTAAGCATATCCTCAAGTGTTTTAATGGTTGTTTTGGCTTGGCCCTCCATTTGAGGGTGGAAAGTCGTACTAAGGTGAACTTTTGTACCAAGACCCCTTTGAAAAGACATCTAAAAGTGCAAAGTGAACTATCAATTATTATCTGATATGATAGACAAAGGCCATGTAACCTCACTAACGCATGGATGTACAACCTTGCATACTCTTCAACCCCATATGTGGTCTTGACCGGTAGAAAATGAGCCAATTTCATGATCCTATCAACCACAAGCCAAATGGAAACAAAACCTTTTCTAGTATTGGGCAACCCAACCATAAAATCCATATTAATCACCTCCCACTTCCAAGTAGAAATCTCTTTGTCTTGGGTTAGGCCACCCAGCATTAATGTTCGGCTTTGACTTTTTAACAATTATGACAACCGAAAATGAATTTAGCAATGTCTCACTACATGCCTCCCCACCAATACACATCCCTCAAGTCTCTATACATTTTGATGGAACCGGGGTGGATAGAATAAGAAGAATTATGGGACTCATCAAGGATTTTCTCCCTCAAACCATCAACACCAGGCACATAAAATCTACCTTGGTAACTAATGTCACACCCAAAGTCCCATTAAGGCGGACTAGCACCCATTGCCTATAAGGCTTAGGAGAACCAACCTATATCTATGCACTTTCTATAAGTATTATAAAGGATTTCTACATTCAACATGCTTTCAAGAACGTAAACAGTAATAACAAGCCAAAAGGAAATGCATATGACTAGGCAGTTATGTCCATGTTGTCTAAAGTACGAGATAATATACTGAATATGTAAGGTAGGAAATATTTTGTACAAAGTAAAAACTCAAATAAAATTATGCACTAGTATAAGGATAAGAGACCACCTTTAGTAATATTGTGGAATCATGTATTTTATGTCCTTTTTATTACTTTAGCTTTACTGTATAATCTGTGAACAAGATGTAACACAAAGGACCAGCTGATCAGTAGCAAATCTATATCGGGATCAGCACATGCTAGGATTTTCCTTTCACCCCTAAGCTACCTCTCGTAATGGGATCGTCCCTAGTTAGGCGATTCTTCTATCTTTAGGGCTACCACCCATCAATAAGTAACTTACTTTACTTTATCATTTAATTATATTTTGAGATGATTCTTTTGGTGGTCATAAGATTTGAGCTTTAGGATTGTAGGTATGGCATGTGACATGTAAATAATCATAAAAGATAATACCGTAATGAAAGGACTAGGTAACACAGGTAATGAAATGCGTAGGAGATGAAACAACACCTGAACTTTATTAGCAGAGAGAACTCGTGTATCTTGGTATTCAAGTATGTATGCAGATTTTCAAATGACTACGTATGAGAGCATATGTATGAAAGATTGGAGATACAGTTAGTAGTTGCATATGAGTTAGTAAGTGTGTTTATGTGCCAAGGAGAGATCTATGTTTCATGCCAAATAATATGAAATTAAGTAACCTTACATACCTCGTTGTACGACCTCGCTATTACCTCGAAATAACCTTCCTTTCCTCCAAATATTTATCTA
>JAOTQJ010168694.1:0-25854 GCA_025642045.1 Solanum sejunctum | reverse complement strand
TAATTCTGCACAACTTTTCAGCTGCATTATTTGAACTTATCCTACTTTTAAGATGTATTTTGAGACATAACTAATCTTCCGCTTTTGAGGCGTTACTTTCAACAATTTTTTATTTAATTTTTAGGGTTTTTTGTAATTAGTATAAATAATTAATATTAGGGTTTTAGCAGAGAGACTTTGAATATTTCTCAGATTCCACACTATGAATATTCTCTCTAGAATATTTCTAGGGTTTAGTGTAGATTTCAATTTTTAATTGGAAGACCCACTTTGGGGTTTGAAAAATCACATTGTACTCATCTTCCTTTAATCAAAGCTTGTGTTTTTCAACTTGAAGGTGTTCTTGTTCTTCATTGTTTTGGGTAAGCTGTCAACCATGTTTCTTATATTCATTGTTGTTGATTTAGCTTTAGCAATGAGCAGCTAAGCACCCAAAACTTAGGGTTGTGGGAACCATAACTAGTTGACTTGAAATAATCTAGACTTTGTACATTTCTCTGATTGGGGTTTTACATGTATTGTTTATTTCCCTTCGATTTGCTTATTATTTGGTGGTGGCAAACACCAAACCCCACCTACTATCACGATCTCCACCAAGGTAATGATGAATAGGAAAAGGGAAGTAAATGACAAGATTTAATTGATGTGTTCTCATCTAATCGACCAAACATGACCAAGGGGAGGTTGACTGGGACAATCGGTAACATTTAGTTGGCACGCCATGGTTGCCAACCAAGCTCCATGGTGAAATTTGATCTTCACCTTCACGAGAGGGCTGGAAGAACCTAAGTTGCCATCGTGCATGCAAATTCCCAATTAGGGTTATGTTGTCTAGGGTAATTGAGTCAACGAATTATGGGGAACACAACTCTCAAGTTATCCTTCAATTTGATTGTCTTCTTGCATACTTAGCATAGTATTTTTTATTTTATTATTTTATTTTGAATATCAAAACCCCCCCATTTTAGAGAATATAGTGATTGATACTTAAAATGATTGTTAGTGGATCAACTTAGTCAAGCCTTATTTTTTCTATGGATCCGACCGTAACCTTTAGTTAGATTTATCGCTGAATATGACTGCTTTACCGTTGGAGCATGAACATCACATACATTAGGTGTGCAAATCACAAATTGCTCTAGCTATTGCGGATGGAATTAAGCCTATTGACGTGTTGCATATCTTTTTTGTTTTAGTCTATTTGTTTTGTCATTTAAACATGCTTATAGTTTACTGCAAAAAATCATCTAAATAGTAAGTCATATACAAAAGAGGGTCATTCCCCAGTTCTTCCTAATTGAGATTTACATCTCTCTAACAAAGACAAACCATACCACTTATATGCAAAACATCATCTAGTACATGCTTAAATGGTCGCGCTGTTGACCATTCTATAATTAGACATACATATTTAGCGTTGTTAAATTAAATAAAATTAACAACACATGATCTACATATGCATTATATTTCTATTATATGAAAGAGTCATAAGAGGACAATTATTGCTATGAATAGTTGTACAATTTGTATTGTAAATTTTACTACACACACACACACACACACACACATATATATATATAGTGCAATACTCAATTGTACAATATATTGTGTGAGTTGTACTTTTTATCTCTATATTTAAAGTGGAAGTCAAGGTGTACTATAAGCTAAGAGAAGTGTACTATAACGTCCATCATAGCATTGTCCTTTTCCTGTTGAAGATGTGGTCTATGCATTACTCTTCCATTCTCTATGTGTACGGGTGATTTTCTCTTATCAGATAAATTTATTTCTCTTCTTTTAATCATCTACAATTCTTCCACTTCTTTTTTCTCCACTCTCCTCTTAGTTGGTAATCTTCTTCTTCTGTCATCATTATCCCCTTATTTATGCGTCTATTATCTCATGAGAATTTGCAGCTACATGAAAAATTCTAGCACATTATTTCTCAATTTTAGTTTTGGATCTACTTTTTTCCTTATCGCCTCTTGTTGCGAGCATTTTCCAAACTAATCTAATCTCACTAAAAATAAAAATCATTCACTTTCTTCTTCGATTCGTTTTTTTCCATTGCATATATCAGGGGTTTTGTCTTCCTCTTTTTATTTCGCTTTGAATTGGGTGTGATTCATTAATGACTTTTTGATTTCATGTCCTTTTATTATTCCCATTTCTATGCGCGCCTGTTTTCCCTTCCAAATTGTTTCTTTCATAACACAAATGAAATTTTCCTTCTACTTCATCCAAATCTAGAAGATAAAGAGTAACAACAAAGGTGCGACTTCTTTTCCCTTAGGTAATTTTGGTCAATTTCGAGTTTGATTTGGTTAATTTGCATGAATTTTTTTTTTGTCTAATGGGTACTTAATATTCTTTTTCATGTAATGAGTTTCTAAAGAGATTCTAAAATTTTAGTTTCTTTGTGACTTTGAATTACTTCTTGCTGGAATTCACATGTATTTGCATAATGATATTCAATTTGCACATTAATGCATCGAGGGTGTTCGATAATATGTCAAAACCAACTAAGTGGGGTAAATGGCCGATACTATCAAAAGGATTTGTCCTTGGATAATAGGTACTTTAGCTAGAGCAGTAACATCACTCACCTATTACAACGGAGACCTTTACTGTGGACATGCAGACGGTTCAATCAAGGTTAGTCATTTTTATATGCTTCATATTTCTTGCATCTAATTTTATGGTTCGTATTAGTAATGAGGATAATGACATCTTAATAAGTTGTATTTTGGGATGATCAGTTATGCCTAGATATATATGTATTTAAGGTGCTCATTTGTCTTAGATTTGTAATGTAATATCTTATGTAGTGAGAAGGAGACACCCAACTCGTTGAGGATTGGAAAGTGAGAAGAAAAAGCAAGCATAAGTCATAACTTCTTTGGCTTATCTGGTGTAGTTGTGTTATGTTCAATTTTTGGGTAATTGTTTTGTGCTTCAGACCATATTCTTGTGGTTCTGTTTCTGGGTTCTTAGGACCATATACATGGCGAATGAGAACTCAAAAATCCCCAAACAAGCCTCACGGTATCCAAGTTAACATCATCGGTTTGGAAGCATATTCAAGAAGTAAACACATAGTTCTAAGGGACAAGAAAGTAGGACCCACGTTATGGGGATATCATAGGGAAACGAATTAACATGGATTCACATAACATGTAACACATAAAGACTATAGGGCAATTTGGGACTTAGGATCTTTTACATTTCCACATCAAACATATATAAATATCATAATCCTCATGAAAAATCCATAATGGCCATATCCAAAAGATAACCACAAACGTAAGGTCCAAATACAACACATAATGCCTCTAAGATGTCCAACAATGCCTCTAGACATAAGATGGGATAGGGGCCAAAACATGTCCTGGGCTCGCCTTTTAAGTAAAAATGAAAATGGGAATAACATAACGTAGAAAGTTGGCCGCTTGTCCTTGGCAGATAAGACTCACCACAATAAATGTTTCAAATATGATATAGTCGTCGAATGAAAAATGAAAGTAACATCTGGTCCCTACATGGTGAGATCATGAAGGCAAAAGTACGTATTGGTACATTTGAATGTACTAAGTATGTGAGGTGCAATACATGAGATTTAGCAAACCTGCATTAAATGTTAGATGGCAAGGGCACATAATATATAAAGAGATATATATACCAAGAAATGTATTATAACAAGATGATATGTACTTCATGATGCATGAGATGCAAATGCTCATATATAGTGGGGATGTGACCATAACCAACACCTCAAACTAATGCAAGTTATTACATGAATTTGCATGATGTTGACCTCCCATTAGGTGAGAGAAGATTACTTACCAAAGGTAATCTACACCACACCTTATGACCCGGCTATTTGGTATATGATGGCTACCTTTCTTACGATCCGCTCATTTCGGAAGGATTTTCTTTTCAAAACATATCATATCATATCATATCATAAATGAATAGTCATCCCTTATGACAATCTAGAAGTATGCAACTCGTCATACCATAAGAATACATATACGTATATATATACATGCTTTCAAAATAGACATTAGTCATTTTCAAAACCATTTCAATGCATTAGGCTTAAAATCCAAACAATATTCATAATAATTCATACCTAGGCTCAAATGCCAAAATCATAGTTCATAGTCATCATATTCATGCATAAGAATAACTCATTAATATATATGGAATGGTGCAAGCACTCAAAAACATCAAAGAGCCATAATCATAGACATTTATGTGATCATATTCATGTCATAACTAATATTTTATCAAAATCATATTACAATACATTATTAGGCTTAACGTACTTCATAATTTCCTAAAATTTCCAATGTTCATGAATTCATATGCCATGAATGATGTGAGAATAGCATGGGTAATTGAGATTCAATCTAAAATCATCAATATAATATGAAACCTATATAAAATCATATTAAATCCATATTTAAATCACAGTATAGGTTACCAATGCATAGTCAAGCTTAAAAAGGGACATGCATATTCATAATTTCATAAATCCAATATAATTTATCATATTATAGTTTAAATAACTTAAAATTATCAAATAAGTACTACTATGCACTAATTTAATTTAATAAATAAGACAATTGAAAACCCAATTTTAAAGTGAATAAAATTCATGAAAAATGCTAGAAAAGTTTTGGGTCTCTTTAGTTGAAAGGAACAAAAGATCAAACCCACATATCTTGATCCAATGAATAAGTTTCAAGAGTATTTGAAGAAAGAATTGAATTTGCCTTGATTCCTCAAATTTGAATCCACCAGAGTTATTTGGAATTGATTTTCCAGTGACTTGAGAGAATTAGTCTTGAATGAGGGCTTAGAATTATTGTAGGAGAGGTTTAGGAATGTAAAGGTGGGTTTAAAGCTCTTAAAAAGCCTTGGAGATGGGCCAAAATATCAAAAATACCTAAATAAAAGCTCTTCTTTAATTTTCCCCGAAACTCCTTATGGCCTACTTCACAGGTTGTGATGACCCCTTATCTCGCCCAGATGGATTTTACGAAAAAGGGCATAACATCTTCATCCGAACTCTAAATCAGGTGAAACTAGATGCGTTGGAAAGCTAATTCAAAGTACATTAATTTGATAGGTCGTGTGACACCCAGTTCATTTTGTGCTAAGAGATATTCCCATTTAAAGTTGACCCTTCAATCGATACTAGTGAAAAACTTAGCCAATGAAATTCCTTTGAAATTGGCTGGATATAGGATGCCCAGGCCTTAAACAATATAAATAATCTTGAATTGAGGGATTGAAAGTGAACTTAGCTTGAACTTGAAGATCCTATACTTGGATAAATTTCACTCCGAAAGTTATACGGGAATCCATACGGCCTATAAAGCTCCACATAGACCGTGAGAGTGGTTGTGTCAGCTTACTTAGTTTGAAAACTGTGAGATTTCAAGCCAAGGCCACCAAATAGTTCATGAAGTGTCACATGAACCGTAAGGGTGAAACTGTGGGGTGCCTTAGCAAAAAATACCACTGTTAAGGTCCAACATCAAATTTTGAGGCCAGGTATCACCTCGCTGGAGGACACACGGGTTGTGTGACCTCACACTGACTGTGAGGTCTCCCTTGAGGTGTCACCTTGGTCCAAAGCCTCCTAAAATTAAAATTTCCAAGCTCCAACAAAGTCGTACAATATCCGAGCCCATACATCATCTCCTCCTTGGGAACATTTATCCTCGAATATCCAATAATAAGGCTTGAAAGACTTGACTTAGAACACGAAATTTCCAAACATAAGATACAATACATAACTTGTCGTTTGAAAATCATAAAGTCATCAAACTCATATAAAAATGTGTTTAACTCATTTAAAACATTATAAAATAAATTATTTTTGTTCACATGTATGCATGTCATGACATGAAAATCAAGAGTGAAAGAATTAGGGCCATTGGGAATTGGAAGAACCTTATACCATAGGCTTGAGTAGATTGGAAAGGATAGAGATATCACCGCATCACACTTTATTACACTTCCCACGTAGCACTTTTACCATGTTGATCCTTGTTGCGAAGCCTCCTCACTTTCCCAACCAAGATCTCAATCAGAACTTCCTCATAAGAAAAGTTCTCCTTAACCTCGACACCTTCCAAAGGCACAATAATAAAAGGATAACAAATCAACTCCCCCAACATAGATACATGGAAAACTGGTGCATAGAACTCAAATCCAGAGGAAAACCCAATCTATAAGCCACATTCCAAATTTGCTCAAAAATCTCACAAGGTCCTCTATACCGAGGACTTAGTTTGCCCTGCTTCCTAAAATGCATCACACCCTTTATAGGTCCAACCTCCACATACACCCTAATCACAATACAAGACTCAAAGTCCCTTTTTCCAACATATAAATAAGACTTTTGATGACTTTGAACCATCTTCAATTTTTCTTAACTAGTTTCACTCTTTTCGTAGCCTCCAACACTAAATTGAGCCTATAGAAGTAATCTTATCTAAATCAAACAACTCCACCAAAGACCTATAACTTCTATCACATAAAGCACTAAATGGTTCCATAATAATGTGCAACAACCCCCAAAAGTGCCTGAAAAAATGCCTCAGAAGTGCCTGAAATCGTAATTTCCGCATATCTAAAAGTTCATGCACGATATCAAAAATTTGATACACATTCTTGTTCAGGGAGTCAAATTGAGTGAAAAATGAGTCTAACCCCAATTTAAGAGCAAATAATTAGCAATTTCAATTTTCAAAAAATAGAAATTCTACTAAGGTTTGCATTCCCCTGGTGCGACGTGGCTTGGGCGCAAAGATTAAAAAATCCTATTTTTGCGATAGGTCCGCAACACGGACTTGTGTATTTTCTACCTAGTTAATTTTTGTGCTGTCCAAGACTTTTGGGTCTTGGGACTAAGTGTCCCCAAACGTGAAAGTACCTATACTTATCCATTTTTCACCCTCATATCATTCAAAATATTTTCTAATAGTTATTCAAACACTTAGCCAAATAATCTACTCCTGAATTAAAGTCTCGAACCTCATCTGGATCTTAAGGTTTATATTCAAGCTTCAAGTCTCCATCTCTAATCTTCATCAAGTTCATCTTCAAAGGTAAGGTATGTGGGTTTCTTTCGTGGGTTCCTTTCACCCATGATGCCCAAGCTTACTTTTCTTAAAAATTGTATGATTTAAAGTTGACTTACTCATGGGTCTTATGTATTATGAACATCACTGCACACTATATTGGGGTTTACGAAATTGTGACTGTTTATGTTATATTTTCGGCTATAAATTTAAGATCTAATATGAGATTTGAAGAAAGATTTTGATGGATATTACTTGAAGGTGTTACCAAGAATCTATTGATCGCCTTGTATTTGATTATATACCATGATAACACTCTTGAATTGCATGGTTTTACACTAGCACTACACATCCTCTAAGTGTCTAATAAAATATCCTATTATATTTTCTTGAGGAATTGAAGGTCCAATGCATGTCTTATGAGTTGAATGACTATATGATAATTAAATGGTGATAGAATGATGATGAAAGGATGATAAAAAAGATTTATGTAAATGATGATGAAAGGAGTGTATATATATATGATATTATCTGTATAGTGTTGGGGATAACCAAGCATAGCTCGGGGGTTGTAGGCCAGGGTAACATTGTTGAGGGGTTAGTATCTCGATTCGCTAGCTTGGGAGATGGTAGGCCCAGGTAACCTTGTTGGGGGTTTGTTCCCATCAACCTTGTTGTAGGGTTTCTACTCCATCAACCTCGTGAAGGGATTTGTACCTCATACGCTTCTCAAAGGAGGTGGTAGTCCTTGGATTGCACTAACAATGTTCATTTCTTACACTTATTTATGATTTATATAAGCATGATTCACTACGAGCATCTTTCCTTGCATACCATATTTCTATATGTACCCATTGCATATGCTTCTGCATTTTGATTGTGTTATTATCACTTGTTGCATTGCATTCTACATACTTAGTACATTTAAACATACTAACGTGTACTCTATAACTATATGATGCCACTATGTAGGAACCAGGCACCTCTTAATCATCATCCTCCACGTGGCTAGTACATTTGTCTCTCAAGCTTGTTAGTAGGTCCTTCATTCATTGACGTTGCTTATGATCTCTTTCTATGTAATAAGACTATCTCCCTTATATTTATGTATTGACTATGAGGGTGAGCCCGGTTACTTGTCCGACCCCTGCTTTTATTAGTGTAGTAGAGGTGTTATTGGACATGTTATATGTTTATGCTAAGAACCTTGACTCTATTATTCTTGATGTCTATGATATGAAAGTGTCCCCTTAGCCTGGTTGTCCCAACTTATTTTCTATTAATGCTTGTTTTAATTACTTTTGCAACTAAGGATATGTAATGATATGCTATGGGGCTTGTTTGGGGTTCCTTCGGGTTCCCCATTCACCAGTCACATCTAGGCCCTAGGCTTGGGTTGTGACACAATGCTTCCACGAAAGATATTATTGCGAGCAAACTCAATAATTGGTAGATAATCACCCCAATTAACCTGGAATTCCAACACACAAGACCTAGATAGATCCTCTAATGTTTGAATTGTTCTCTCGTCTTGCCCAACTGATTGAGGATAAAAAGCGGTATTACTTCAACTTCACCTCAAGGCCAAGACCCTTTTGAGATAAAAGTGAGAAGTAAGTTGGGTACCATAATCTAACATAATAAAAGTAGGCACACCATCAGGTCTAACCAACTCCAAATTACATAACTTGGCATTGTCTTCAACATTGAGAGTAGTCTCAATCGATAAGAAGTGAGTCGGCTCAGTCATCCAGTCAACAACAACCCAATTTGAATCAAATTGCATTCTAGTCTGAGGCAAACTAACTTGAAAATCCATGATTTCCTCTTCCTACTTCTAAGTAGATATTTCAATATCTTGAGTTAAACCACCGGGTCTTTGGTGTTCTACCTTTGCTTATTGACAATTAAGGCATTCAGATACAAACTTGTTTAGATCTTTCTTCATACCATGTGACCTATACACTTCTCTCAAACCATAGTATCTCTTAGTAGATCTTGGGTGAATAGAATAATAAGAGTTATGGGCTTTACTCATGATCAGTTCCTTAAAACCTTCAATGTCCGCAACATATAGTCTATCTTGGTATGGAATTACACCATCTCCCCATTTGGTAACTTCTATCTTATTGGCAAAGAATCACTTCAACACAACCAATGATGGTTCTAGGTCTTGCTTAGCCTTAACATCAACAACCATAAAAGATTTGGCTCTATTCTGAACATAAATACCTCCATCATTAGAGTTGGGCAACCTAACACCCAATCTAGACAAATAGTAAACATCTTTTGCCAACTCTTCCTGCCCTTCACCCACATGAGCCACACTTTCTATGGATAGTCCACTAAGAGCATCAGTTACAATGTTTGTCTTATTGAGATGATATCGCATACTTATGTCATAGCCCCTTTTGGAGTTCCAAGCTTCTCTTGGCCTCAAGTTAAGATCCCTTTTAGTGAATACATATTGCAAACTCATGGGATCGGTGAAATCATCCACATGTACCCCATATAAATAATGTCTTCAAATTTTCAAAGCAAATAACACCATCGCTAACTCAAGATCATGAGTTGGGTAATTACGCTCATGCACCTTCAATTGCCTTGATGCATAATCTCTCACCTTACCATGTCACATAATTACACAAATCAACCCAATCTGAGAGGTATCTCGACACACCACCAACTATTTAAGCCATCTAGTAAAGTCAAAATAGGAGCTGATGTAAGTTGATCTCCCAGTGTTTGAAAATTATTCTTATACCCATCCGACCATGCAAACTTGTCCCTTTTTTGAGTCAACATGGTCAATAGAGATGAAATAGATAAAAAAAAAAAACCTTCCATAAACCTTGCATCATAATCAATCAACCCAAGAAAACTCCCAAATGCCCAAAGGACCGGGCTTGTCAAACAATGCGCATCCTTCACCAACTCCCTTTCGACTTCATTTATAAGATTAGCTATAACATCTCCTTTGTCTAGATTGCATTATGAGCCTATAGTAACTCTCCCTATTATTTAGGGAGGGATGTATAAAGGAGATTCTAAGACACATTCCGTGGCAAGGTAAGAATCATGAAAAGTGAAACATTTCCTAAAACCCATTGTAGCCCCTTATCCATAAACGTGGCATGCTTAAAACCCATGAATAAGACCCAATATTATACAGAGTGTTGGACTCTGAGGACCATTTATATAACTAGTGCTCTAATACCATCTCTGTCATGACCCAAACCTAGGCTCTTGGAGTTACATGGCAAATGGAAACCCGAGAGTCCCCAAATAAGCCTCAAAGTATCCACATTGACATCATCAGTTCAGAAGCGAATTCAAAAAGTTAACATATAGTGCTAAGGGACAGGAAAGTAGGACTCACACTATGGCATATCATAGGGAAAGGAGTTAACATGGATTAACATAATACATAGCGCATAAAGACTAAGGGTAGAGTAAGTATGACTAACTCTATGGGGGCAATTCGGGACTTAGAATCTTCCACATTTCCACATCTAACATACATGCATATCATAACCCCCATGAAAAATCCATGATAGCCATATCCAAAAGATATCCATAATTGTAAGCTCCAAATATAATACATAACACATATATTCGACAAAAGTCTATAAGATGTCCAACAATACCTCTAGACATAAGATGGGACAAGGGACAAGACATGTCCTAGGCTTACCTTCAAAGTAAAAATGAAAACGGGAACAACATAAGGTAGATAGTTGGTTGCTTGTCCTTGGAACATAAGACTGACCACAATAAATATCTCAAATCTGATCTTGTCACAACCCGTTCTCGGTCATAATAACTCTTGTTAGATCTCACCTACAGGCGACCCAATTACCCAAGCCACAGGGTACCTATTCTAGATCTCTAGTTAAACCGCAGCAAACACAACAAGACAATTAATTGAAACCTACCCAAAACCTGGAAGTCAACTATATAGAACTACAAAGAGTTAAAATAAAATATACATATATACATATATAACAAGAATAACAGTTTATACATACAAACCACACTACATATACAAGGACAAAGTTTGAATATAAAGACGATCGTCAAAATGGAAAGAGACTACAGAATATCCAAAGTTGTTAATGCTTACCAATGTCTCCTGAATTGCCTGCAAACACTTAACTAAGTGACAGGGGCTAGTCCTTGGACCTGCACCATGGGAAGATGCAAAAATATAGGGGTGAGTACTAGTAATAGGATCCCAGTAGGCATCATCGGTTGATTGAGTGAAGTACTATGAATATAAAAGACTCAAATAGAAAGAACTACAATAAATGCAGCAAAGAAAAATTCTGATCAAGGAGTATGCAAGCATAGAGAATCATCTCCACCCCAAATAAAACAACCCAAGTGGTGTGTAATGATACCAATTTACAAAAAATGAGTAGGCGTAAACCATAACCATCATCGGACTGAGACATAGTGATGTACGTGGGTTTAAAGCCCTAATATCTACGCTTGTATGCCGATTGAGCCCCCATAAGCCTAAAAGGTACAACCCACGCAAAATCTAACTGATTGAATCACAACAGAACTCATAAAATGCCATGACCCGAAACTAGCGCCTAGATGTGACATGGTGAATAGGAACCCTAGAGCCCCCAAACAAGCCTCAAGATACCAAAACTCACATCATTAGTTCGAAAGTATACCCAAAGTAAACACATAGTTCTATACGGCAGAAAAAATAAGATTCACTCTATAGGGTGATTAAGGACTTATGATCTTTCCACCACAACATATAGCAAGCCAAAAATCACATAACCAACCTACATAATAATAGTCAAACATAAACCCATAACATAGACTTTTTAATCATAACACTAGCATGAAACGTAAGGAAGTTCACAAGATGTCGAAGAAGGCCTCAACATAGATGGGTGGGGGGCCAAGACATTCCTCGAGCTCACCCTCAACACATATAGAAATTAACGTATTAAAGGTAGATAGATGATGGATAGACCTTGGAAGATAGGACTCAACACTACAGATAAACTTGGAATTTGAGCTAAGCGTCAAATGGTGGATGATCAAAGTCCTCAGTCCATACATGGTAAAATCATATAGGCAAGAGTATTCACTAGTATGTTTGGATATATTAAGTATGTGGGATGTAATGCATAATTTACCACAAACCTATATTTTCATGTTAGATGACAAGGGCACATAATATAAAAGAAGATATGTATAGCAAGTAATGAGTATAACATGACATTATAAAATTCATGATGCATGAAATGCAAATGATGCTCATATAAATAGTGGGGATGTGACCTCAACCGACATGAGTGAGAATAAGTGATCTATTACTTGGAATCCTAATAAAATCCACTTATAGGTAAAGAAATGGTCTACTTGCTAAAGGTAAACCATACTTCACCTTACAGGACAACTCCCATTTCGAATGAGGTAACCTTTCTTATAGGATAACTCCTATTTCGGATAGGATTTTCACACATATCATATCAAGTTATATTATATCAAGTCTTCCCATTATGGAACAACTCCCATTTTGGAGGCATCTCTCCTTATAGGACAACTCCCATTTTGGAAAGGAAACCTATGCTAGGCATATAGTTCAAGGAAAGAGAAAAAACCCTCTATCCATCGGTGCTAAGTCATCATACCACAAGAATATATATATATATATATGGATGATTTCAAAAGACTGTTCATTTCCAAGATCATTTAAATGCATCCTTAATCTTTAAAGCCAAATACCATTAATAGTAATTCATCCTTAGGCTCAAATACCAAAATCATTTTTCATAGTCATAATACTCATGCATAGGTATAGTCCATTGGTACATAAAATGGTGCAAGCACCCAAAATTCTCAACGATCCATAATCAATAGACATATATGTGATCATAATATCATCAAACCAATATCTTATCAAAACGATATCATAAAACATAATTGGGTTTAACGCATAATATAATTTCTCAAAATTGTCCAATGTCATGAATGCAAATGCTATGAATGATGTGAGAAAGGCATGAGTAATTACGATTAAATTTAAAATCAACAATATAATGTGAAATTGAATTAAATACACCATCAAAGCCATATTTAAATCCAACAAAAGATCACCCATGCATAAACAAGTGTTAAAAAGGGGCATACATATTCATAATTTCATAAATTAATGTAAATCAACATTATATAATTCAAATCAACTTAAAATAAGTAAATAAAGTTAACCCATATATATTTGAATTAAAGGAATCATATAATTCAAAATCTCAATTTAAAGTAAGCTATAAATTTATGAAATTGCTTGAAAGTAGTTTGAGTCTCCCTGATTGGAAGTTAATCAAGTATCAAACCCACATACCTTCACTAAGATGAAGAAACCCCAAAGAAATTTGAAGAAAAGTTGAGTTCCTTAGCCGCCAAGTTGAAATTTCCAAGAGTTCTTTTGAGAGAGTTCAAAATTATGAGGGATCAGTTTGAATGTTTGAAATAGGTTTTTGGTCTTTAGATGACTATAGAATAGCATAGGAATCCCCAAAAGACTAATAGAAATAACCAGAATCACGTAAATTCCATTAATAAATCATAGGAAAAATTCACCAAAAGTCATTTGACTTGAGGCCAAATGGCCCGTATGGCACTCCATGGTCCATGTGGAGTTCCTGTGAAACAACATTTAGAAACGTTTCGAGAAGTTTTGATCTTGAACCAACACTTAGAAATTTTTTGCATCAGTCCACCAAATGGACACCTTTCACAAGTCGTATGAAGCCACATAGTCCATATGGTGCTCTCATCTCCCCAAACTTATGAATTTTTTTGTGAAATATTACAAGATAATGATTCCATACTTTAAAGAGTTTCACTTCGGAGGCTTCACGAGAGCCTCACGAGCCATCTCATGCCACAGGACCCGTGTTACTAGGCGTGTAGCCTCACTTAGCCCTAATGGTAAATCTTAAGCCACCCCACGGCTCCTCCATATGATCCATGAAATATGTGATGTCCCGCCCAAAGTTTTGCCCACAAAACAGCATAGAAACGTATCAGCCATGCCCCAGAAGACCCAAGAAGCTTCCAGAGCCATTAGAATAGTAAAGTAGCCATTGGAATTATGATATGGCCGTTGCTACAGTGATTGGACTATTGATACAGTAATCTGGCCATTGGATGGGACTTAGTGTGTAAACATTAATTACACATTAGCCCTTAAGGAGTTGTATATATAGGAGGGCCATTTGCATTTGTCTAATAAAAGAGATTTTGCTTTATTCCTCTAGATATTTGAGTTCCTTCATAATCTTTTGCTTAGTCCTTCAAAGTCCCGCTAAGCTAAGCATTAGAGTTAGGCTAACTAGCAACTTGAGCGTTAGAAGTTTTCTAGCCTGCACAGTTCATTGGAATTACAACCAAATCCGTGATAGATGTTATCAGAGCCTAAGGTTCGTAGATCGTCGGAACATCAAGAAAAATGAAAGGCGCAGGTGAGATCACCCAAGTTGGCAAGGAGAGATCCAGGAGCCAGAGGTCTCGCTCCTGGGAGGCCAAGGTGGAGATGGAGAAATGGCTAGTCAAGCTAGATTTGGACGTGGCCGATGGGTAGGAGAATTTCGAGGATGTCGACTAAGGCATAGACGGATTGTGGGAAGAGATGCAATCAATGATGGACTAAGTCCTGGACCAATGTCTTGATACTATAAAGGCTATAAAGGAGACTTACAAGGTAGAGATTTCTTCATTGCGGGAAGAGCTAGGGAGGCTCTTGTGCAAGCTGGAGAGCAAGGAGGAGGAGCTGAGCCTGTGCAAGAGGGATCTTGCCAAGGGGACTATGAGTATATCCGAGGTAAGGACTACCCCTTCTAGATTGGATGTTCTGTGACCCAAATCTTTCAAAGGGTCAAGGAATGCAAAAGATCTAGACAATTTCATCTAGAGCATGAAACAATACTTTAGGGTGCTTTCCATTACTAACGAAGACCTAAAGGTGGATATGGCCAGTCCTTTCCTTATGTACACAGCGATGGTGTGGTGGAGAAGGAGACAAGGGGATGTAGAAAGAGGAAGATGCTCTATCTACACTTGGTCAAAGTTCAATGCGAAACTCAAGAAGCAGTTCTACCCAAGCAATGTTAAAGAGGAGGCTCGTTGCAAACTGAGGCATTTAGAACACAAAGGAAGCATCCGGGAGTATGTAAAGGAGTTCACTGAGGTACTTCTTGAGATCTCTGACTACCCTGATAAGAAACCTTTCTTTGCCTTTATGAATGGGTTGTAACAGTGGGCAAGGCTTGAAATACAAAGATGAAGAGCTCAAGACTTAACCACTACTATCACTACTGTTGAGTCCCTTATTGAGTCTAGGAAGCTGGAGAAATCTAATGCCAAGGACAAGTGCGGCAAGGGGAAGAGTGGGGAGACCCACATCGAGGCAAGGAGGCAACGGAAAAGGTAATGGGAGGGAAGGAGTACCAAGCCATGTCCAGACCCCTAATGAGCTACTTCTTTCGTAACGGACCACACAAAGCGATGCCCCAAAAAGAGCAAACTCTAGATGTTGATATAGGAAGGCGACCAGGAGGAGGCAAAGATAGGGGCCATACGACTCCTCAACATAATTGAGGCAAAAGTGACGGTGCACAAAATCGAGAAGAAGGGGAGGTTGTTCGCTGATTCAGAGATCAAAGGGCACACCGTGAAGTCATTAGTTGACACAAAAACCGATAGCAACTTCCTTACCCTTCAGGAGGCCAAGAGGATAGGCATTCACTATGAGACAAGTCGTGGTTGTCTTAAGGGGGTAACTTCTGCTCTAACAGAGACCTTTGGAGTTACCCGCAATGTAAGGGTCAGCTTAAGCAATTATAATGGCCACATCAACTTTTCCATCATGACCATGGATGATTATCCACTTATCTTGGGTATTGAGTTCATGGATAAGGTTAAGGTCGTCCCGATTCCCTTTGCAAAAACACTGTGTATCTTGGAGGAGGGTAACACTCATATTGGTCCACTAGAGTAGGAAACACGACTCAAGGAGAAGCAGATTTCAACCGTGCAACTTGCAAAAGGAGTCAAGAAGGAGGAGCCAACCTACCTTGTCACCTCGAAGAAAGAATATACTATACCACCAACCGAAGCGCTGCCCCAAGGAGTCTACCATGTCCTAGAGGAGTTCAAGGAAGTGATGCCTCCCGAGTTGCCAAAGAGGTTGCCACCAAAGAGAGATGTGGACCATATGATAGAGCTGGTACCAGTGCCACTCCATCGACGGCAGTGCCATACCATATGGCGCCTTTGGAACTTGAGGAGCTACGAAGGCAGTTGAAGGAATTGATGGACATGGGCTACATTTGTCCATCAAAAGTGCCCTATAGAGCACTAGTCTTGTTCCAGAGGAAGCATGAAAAATCACTCTGATTATGCATCGATTACCAGGCATTAGTTAAGATCATGGTAAAGAACAAATACTCGATCCCACTCATTCTCTATCTTTTTTATCAACTTGGGCAACCACGATGGTTCACTAAGTTGGATCTACGATTAGGGTACTACCAGGTCAGAATTGTCGAGAGGGACGAACCAAAGATGACTTTCTTCATGAGATACAACTCATATGAATTTTTGGTCATGCCCTTTGGACTTACGAATGTGCTAGCCACATTCTATACCCTTATGAACTGTGTCCTACAATCGTTCTTAGACAAGTTCATGGTGGTGTACTTGGATGACATTGTCGTCTATAGCAACACATTAGAGGATCATGTAAATCATTTAAGACAAGTCTTCCAAGTACTCCGGGCGAACGAGCTATTTGTCAGGAAGGAGAAATACCCCTTCATTCAATGAGAGGTCTCCTTTTTGAGATACATTGTCAAAGAGTGCAAACTCAGGATGGATGAGTACAAAGTCTGGCCTATACAAGAATGGGAGCCACCAAGGAAGGTATACGAACTTCGATCCTTCCTTGGGTTGGCCAATTACTATCGGAAGATTATCAAGGGCTATTCTGCTATAGCCATTGCCATCATAAATCTACTGAAGAAGAACCGGACCTGGGAGTGGGAGGAGAAATGCCAAGCAGCATTTGAGGTGCTAAAAATAACTATGGTCAAGGAGCAGGTGTTGGCCTTGCTTGACCACACCAAACCATTTGAAGTGCAGATAGATGCCTCATACTTTGCCTTGGGAGGAGTCTTGATGCAAGAAAGGCATCCAGTGGCTTACTAGAGTCGTAAGCTAAATGATGCAGAGAAGCGCTACATAGTTCAAAAGAAAGAGATAACTATTGTAGTGCATTGCCTAAGAACATGGAGGTATTATCTACTAGGAGTCCAGTTCATAGTAAAACCGATAATGTCGCCACAAGTTACTTCCTTAAGTAGAAGAAGCTGACACCTAAACTAGTTAGGTGGCAGGCCTTCTTAGCGGAGTTCAACTTCGTGATGGAGTATAACCCAGGAAAGGGGAACATTGTGGCAGACACCCTAAGCAAAAAGGCTAAACTTGCCTCCATCACAAGACCAAGTTTACCAATAATAGATCACATCAAGAAGGGGTTGGATCAAGACTCACAAGCTAAGAATTTGTTGGGCTTGGCAAATCAGGGGAAGACGTGCCAGTTCTGGCTTGAGGACGGGTTGCTCCTCACTAAGGGAAAATGAGTATACGTGCCGAAATAGGATGGCTTAAGGAAGAAAATCATCAAAGAGTACCATGACTCCATGTGGGCAGGTCACCCTAGAGTTTGAAGGACTATGACACTCATCGATTGAGCTTATTATTTCCCCCAAATGAGGGATAATGTTGAGCTCTATGTCAAGACTTGTCTTGTGTGCCAGCAAGACAAGGTAGAATAACGTCCAGTAACCAGTCTATTAGAGACATTGTCCATTGTGAAGAATCCATGGGAAAGTATCTCCATGGACTTTATCATATGTCTACCGTAGTCCAAACAGTGCAGCAATATATGGTCATCGTGGACTGATTCAGTAAGTATGTGGTATTCATACCGATCTCGACAAGGTTCAATGCTGAAGATGCTGACCAATTATTTTTCAACCATATGGTGAAATATTGGGGGATTCCAAAGACCATTGTCAGCGATAGGGACACCCATTTCACGGGAAGGTTCTGGATGGAGCTCTTCAAGATATTGGGGTCTGAGCTCAACTTTTTAACAAGCTTTCACTATAAGCGGATGGTCAAACTGAAAGGGTGAATGCCTTACTAAAGTTATACCTGTGGTACTATGTTAGTGCCAACCAGAAAGATTGGACTAAACTTCAGTATATTGCCCAGTTTTCTCATAATTTGTAGAAGAGCTTGTCACCTGGGTTGAGTCCATTCGAGTTGGCGATGGGGCAACACCCAATGATGCCACAAACTATGGCCATTGCCTATAAAGGTCTAAATCCTTCCGTATTCAATTTTACCAAAGGATGGCATGAAAAGGCAGACTTGCCAAAGGTGTACTTAGCAAAGGTCACATAGAAAAAGAAGAAATGTGTCGATGCTAAGAGGTGTCATTTAGAGTTTGAGGCAGGAGACTTAGTCATGGTGAAGCTCCTTCCTCATCAAAGCACAAGGTTGTTTAAGGTGCACAAAGGACTAGTAAGGTACTACGAGGGGTCGTTTCCTGTGGAGAAATGCGTTGGCAAGCTAGCCTACTGGTTTACTCTACCCTCACAGTTAGAAATGCATCGTATTTTCTACGTGAGCTTCTTGAAGCTACACTATCAGGATGAGGATGATCCAAGCCGGGGAAAGTCAAAAAGAGAACCAATAGCTATCACAATAGTGCTGGAGCGAGAAGTGGAAGAATTTCTTATGTATCGCATAATTCCCAGATAGGGGCCTCATCCTACTTATACCGAGTACTTTGTCAAATGGAAAGGGTCTCCCGACAGCGAGGCAAGCTGGGAACATGTGCTAACGTTGTAGGACTACTAGGATCCTACTGAGCCTACAAGGAAGTGCCGAGGACGTCGTCAGATTTAGTGGGGGAGATTGTGATGTACCGCCCAATTTTTGTCCCAAAAACAGCACAAAAACATGTCAGTCATACCCCGAAAGACACAGAAAGCTATCCAGAGTTGTTGGAATAGTAAAGTAGCCATTAAAATAGGGATATGACCGTTGCTACAGTAATCTGGCCATTGGGAGGGACTTAGTGTGTAAATATTAATTACATGTTGGCCCTTAGAGAGTTGTATATATAGGAGGGCCATTTGCATGTTTTAGGCATCACATAATGCACACAAAATAGGGAGCAGAGCATTGTATAGCATTCATATTCTCTAATAAAAGAGTTCTTTCTTTGTTCCTCCGGATATTAGAGTTGCTACATAATCTTTTTCTTAGTCCTTCAAAAGTTCTACTAAGCTAAGCATTAGAGTCAGGCTGACTAGCAACTTGAGCGTTAAAAGTTTGCTAGGCCGCACGATTCATTGGAATTACATCCAACTCTGTGACAAGTGTCACTGGCTCATGTGGGATGCCTGTGAGGTGTGTCTTAGCTTGCAACACCACCCCAAGGCCACTATTCAAGATTTGAGGCCAAGTGTGGTCTTACTTGAGGCAACACGACTCATGTGACCCCACACTAATCGTGTGGTCTCTCTTGAGACAACACTTGGTCCAAAATATTTGCCCAAAATGAGATTTCTCAAGGTCCACGATGTTGTATGATGTTCAGGTCATTATATTATCTCCCCCTTGGGAGTATTCGTCCTTGAATGTGCAAGAACAAGGCTTGAAAGTCTTTAGTTAGAACATGAAACTTCCAACCACAAGGTACCATACATAGTTCATCATGTGAGAATCATAAAGTCATTAAATCACATGTCGAAATGAAATAAAGTCATTCAAAAGATCATAAAATCCATTCTAATGTACATGTAAGCATGTCATGCCGTGAGACTCAATAAGGAAAGAATTGGGACCAATGAGAAAAAGGAAGGACCTAAGACCTTAGGCTTGAGTAGATTGGAAAAATTAGGGATATCGCTTCATCATGTCCAACTTTGCATTCCATATGGCATCTCCACATGTTGGTTCCTCCAAAGCATATTTACCGATGCCACATCCTTCTTAAGAAGTAGTTTCACTGGTCTATCCAAAATCTTCATTAGCACCTCCTCACAAGACAAGTTCTCTTCCACCTCAATACCCTCCCAAGATACAATAGTGCTAGGATCACCAGTCATCTTCTTTAATATGGCCACATGGAAGACCGAGTGAATAGAACTCAAATCTAGAGGTAACTCCACCCTATATGCCATATTCCTAATCCACTCAATAACTTAATAAGGGCCTACATATCGGGACTTAGCTTCCCCTTTTGGCCAAAACGCATCACTCTCTTCATAGGTGAGATTTCACAAACACTCAATCCCCAACTTGGAATTCAAGGTCCCTCTTTCTAACATTCAAATAGGACTTTTGGCGACTTTAGTCCATGTTCAACCTCACTCTAATCAAATTCACTTTTTCTATACCCTATATTACCAAGTCTAGGTCAATCAAATCCGCCTCTCCCAACTCAAACCACCCCACTGAGACGTACAACCCCTACCATACAAGGCCTCAAATGGGGCCATACCAATGCTAGCATGGAAGCTATGATTATAAGAAAACTCGATAAGTGGGAGATGGTAATCCCAATTACCCTTGAACCCTGACACACAAGCCCTCAGCATATCCTCTAAAGTTTGAATCATCCTCTCGGCTTACCCATCAATTTAGGATGAAAGGCAGTGCTCAATTTGGCCTTAGTATCGAGTCCCATTTGAAATGACCTCCAAAAGAGAGAAGCAAATTAGGTACCCCAATCTGATATGATAGACCTAGGTACTCTATGTAATCTTACTAACTCTTGAAGGTATAATTTGCGTAATCTTCGTCACCAATGGTAGTCTTAACTAGTAGAAAATGAGCTGATTTATTTATTCGATCGATGATAACCCAACTAGAGTCAAATTGCTTCCTAGTCTATAGCAATACAACACAAAGTCTATATTTATGTTTTCCCACTTCCAAGTAGGAATCTCGATGTCTTGATCAAACCCACCGGGCCTTTGATGCTCCACCATCACTTGTTGACAATTTATGCACTCGGATACAAACTTGCCTATGTCCCTCTTCATACCATGCCACCAATACACCTCCTTCAAATTTTGAAACATCTTAGTAGACCCCAGGTGGATAGAATAATAAGAATTATGGGATTCACTCATGATCACTTCCTTAAGGCAATCCACATTTGAAACACACAACTGGTCTTGATGTCGAAGTACACCATCTCTCTCCTTGGGAAAAAACGTCAATACTTTTTTTTGGAAACCAATTTCTTTAATTCAACCAAGGATGGATCTAAATCTTAGCTTTCACATCAATAACCACTGAGGACTCAACCCCATTTTGAACATGTATACCACCATAAATAGAATTGGCCACTCTAACACCCAATCTAGCCAAATAGTGGACATCCTTTGCCAATTCCTTCTTCTCCTCCTCAATATAGGCCACACTTCCCATGCATGGCCTACTAAGAGCATTGGCTACCACATTTGCCTTCCCGGGGTGATATAAGACACTCATGTCATAATCCTCTAAGAGTTCCAACCATTTCCTATGTCTCAAGTTAAGGTCCCTTTGAGTTAACACATATTGTAAGCTCTTGTGATCAATGAACACATCAATGCGCACCCCATACAAATAGTGTCTCTAAATTTTCAAAGGGAAAATCACCACCACTAACTTAAGGTCATGAGTTGGATAATTATGTTCATGCACCTTCAATTACTTTAATGCATAAGCTATCACCATACCATATTGCATAAGTACACAACCCAACCCATTTTACGAGGCATGATAATATACCACGAACCCATTCGTGCCATTTTGTAGAGCCAAAATTGGAGTCGTTGTAAGTCTATGCTTTAATGATTGGAAATTCCTTTCACACTCATTTGACCATACAAACTTAGCGTTCTTTTAAGTCAACTTAGTCAATGGAGATGAAATAGACAAGAACCCCTCAATGAACCTTCTATAATAGCCCGCTAGCCCAAGGAAGCTTTGAATCTCCGAAGGAGTCAACAGTCTAGGCCAATTCTTTACCGCCTTAATCTTCTTTGGATCCATCTTTGTACCATCACCGAATACCATATGACCCAGAAAATCAACTTTACCCAACCCAAACTCACATTTGGTTAAATTTTCCATACAACTTCTTCTCTCTTAAGGTTTGCAAAACCAGTCTCAAATTATCCGTATGCTCCCACTCACTCCAAGAATAAACGAGAATATCATCCATAAAGAAAACCATAAGGCAATCAAGGAATGGCTTGAACACCTGATTCATAAGGTTCATAAACATGGTTGGGGCATTTGTTAGGCCAAACAACATCATCATAAACTCAAAGTGTCCATACCTTATCAAAAAGGCCATCTTGGGAATATCACATCATTTAACCTTTAATTGATGATACCTAGAATGGAGATCAATGTTTGAAAAGTTAGTAGCCCCTTGAAGTTGGTCAAATAGGTCATCGAATCTAGGCAATAGATACTTATTCGTAATGGTCACCCTATATAATTGCCTATAATCGATACACATATGAAGAGATCCATCTTTCTTCATTATAAATAACACCGGAGCACCCTATATAGATATACTTGGCCTGATGAAACTCTTTTCTAGTAAATCATTCAACCAATCTTTCAAATCCTTCAACACAGCTGGTGCCATATGATAGGGAGGAATAGAGATAGGTTGAGTATCCGAAAGAAGATCTATGCCAAAGTCTACTTCTCTTTCGGGAGGAATACCTAGCAAGTGTTTAGGGAACACATCCAGAAACTCATTCACCTCGAAATCGATATAAGAGTAAGAATTTGGACTCCACATCCTTAACCCTCACAATGTCATATATACATCCCTTGGAGATCATCTTCCAAACATTGACGTAGGAAATAAACTAACCCTTAATAGCAGAGTCACTACCATTCCATTCAAGAACAGGTCTCACTGGGAGGTTGGAACTTGACCTTTCGAGTTCTACAATCTATAGAGGCATATGATGCATGCAACTAATCCATCCCAAGAATTATATCAAATCATAAATTTCAAGTTCTACAAGGTCACATGGAGATACCTTATGCAACACAAAAATTGACATCCACGATAGACCCTATATGCAATAACAGATACACCCACGCAAGTACAAATTGAGTAAGGATCCCTCAAAAGGTTTTGGACTCACCAAATTTAACTGCCAATAGAGGAGTCACAATACAAAAGTTGCACCTAGATCAAGCAAAGCATAAACATCAAAATCAAAGAATTTTAACGTACCAATCACAATATTTGGAGCCTCCTAAACCTCATGATGTGTATGAAGAGCATAGAACCTGTTGTTCCTTGGACCAACACCTTAAGGAACTCTTGGCTGACCTTGTCTACCTTGAACCACCTGACCTTGACCTTTCTGAAGGTTCTTGGGACAATCAGAAACCTTGTGATTAATATTACCACATCCGAAGCAAGTGCCTAATTCTCTCCAACAAGGCCCATGTGGGGCTTCCTACACCTGGTACATATAGGGTACCCCTGGCCACAACCAACTGATACCTTAGGCTAAGGTACCTTAGCATAGAAACCCAAGCACCTGAACCTTGGACATGTTAGAAATAGCCAAAACCACCACCCCGAGAGTCGGAGAACCCACTATCAAAATGGACCCTCTTAGCATCATGCATTCTCATCCCTTTGAGTTTCTCACCTTCGATTTGTTCAGCATAAACCATAAGTATAGAGATGTCCATATCCCTCTTAAGCATGTCCATACAGTGTTCTTGTATAAGTAAGTCAGAAACATCAGAGATGAACTTATGCATTTTTACATGAGGATCGACCACAAATATTGGAGCATACTTGGACAGCTTAGTGAACTTGAGGGTATAATCCCTCACACTCATATTACCCTGCCTGAGCTTGATAAACTCGGTCATCTTGGCTTCCCTAAGCTTAATTAGAAGAAACCATCCAGAAAAGTGAGCTTGAACTCTTCCAAATTAATAGTCGCACCATAAACCCTTTCCATAGACTACGGAGTACACCACATCTATGTTACATCCTTCAACTAATAGGCAGACAGTTTATCCCTCTCCTTAGAACTAACACGTATGAAATTCAATACTTTGGAGAGATTATCAATGAACTACTGGAGGATTCATCCAGGTGAAATCCCCCACTTTAGTAGACGGAGTAGAATCTCGAGGGAGATTGGCCCATCTATCTAAGTAGTCACCATTTGGGAAAGCATGGCAAAGGTCATACGGAATTCACCATTAGAGTTAGGCTCATCCATAGTCCCTTGAGGTACTTGACCCTCATCAGTCGGGGTTAGTCTAGTAGGTCTATCGCGAGGCATCTTCTTTAATAGAGCAAGGATACCATCAAGGTCAAGGACTAAACCAAACATTCACAGCATGACATAAGACATGAAAAAGTGAGATAATTTCCGAAAACATAGTCATAGACTCCCACTTATATGCATGGTGTACTTCACGCCCATAAATAGGAATCTAATTGATGCGTCATATTGGACTTCGAGGATTATTTAAAAACCTAGGTCTCTGATACTATCTTTGTCATGACCTAGACCTAGGGTCTAGATGTGACAATGCAAATCGGAACTCGACAGTCCCCAAACAAACATCAAGATACCAAAACTCACATCATTGATTCGGAGCATACACAATGTAAACTCATAGTTCTACGTGGCATGAAAAATAAGACTCGCTCTATGGGGCAATTCGAGACTTAGGATCTTTCCATCACAACATATAGCCAAGCCAAAAATCACATAACCAACTCATATAATGATAGTCAAAAATAACCAACCCATAAACATAAACTTTAATCATAATACATAGCATAAAACGTAAGGAAGTTCAGAAGATGTCCAATAATACCTCGGGGGCCAAGACATTCCAGAGCTCACCCTCAATACATAAAGAATGAAAGTATCAAAGGTATATAGATGGTGGATCATCCTTGGAAGATAGGATTCACCACTACAATAAACTTGGAATCCAACCTAAGAATCAAACGGTGGATGATCAAAGTCCTCGGTCCCTATATGGTAAAATCATGTAGGCAAGAGTATACGTTACTACGTTTGAATGTATTAAGTATGAGGGATGCGATGGATTACTTACCGAAAAACCTGTATTTCCATGTTAGATGACAAGGGCAAATAATATAGAAAGAGATATGTATAGCAACGAATGAGTATAACAAGATGTTATGAAATTCATGCTGTATGAAATGCAAATGATTTTCCTATATATAGTGGGGATGTGAACTCAACCGACATGAGTAAGACTAAGCAAGTTATTACTTGGAATCCCAATTAAATCCCCTCATCGATAAAGAGGTGGTCTACTAGCCAAAGTTAAACCATACGTCACCTCACGAGACAACTCCTATGTCGCATGAAGTAACGTTCCTTATGGGACAACTCCCATTTTGGATAGAATTTTCACATATAGTATATCAACTCATATCGTATCATGTCTTCTCTTTATGGGATAACTCCCATTTCGGAGGCATCTCTCCTTACGGGATAACTTTTATTTTGAAAAGGAAATCTATGCTAGGTATATAGTTCTAGAAAAGAGAGCAAACTCTCTATCCATCGGTGCTAAGTCATCATTCCACAAGCATACATACATATATATA
>JAOTQJ010168676.1:0-25859 GCA_025642045.1 Solanum sejunctum | reverse complement strand
AAGAATTGATGCTAATTTGACCCAACCATAACATGATTCATTTACATAGCATTAGTATATGTAAAATGTGGGGTGTTATAGTGCTCAACCTTAACTTGTTTAAAATTGTGACATTCGTCCATGAACCTTTCAATATCGCTCTTCATATTAATCCACTAATACAATTCTCTCAAATCCCTATACATTTATGTATAAATGGGATGAATAGAGTAGAATGAATTATGAGCCTCTTTCAAGATAAAATCCCTCAATCCATCAATATTTTGTACATATAACCTTTCATGAGATCGAAGGACACTATCTCCCCCTTTTGAGGAAACCTCTACTTTGCCTTCTTTCACCATGTCCTTCAATTCTACAAAAGTGGGATCAAGGTCTTTCTTGAATCTGGCCTCCTAATTCAATGAAGACTTGAAATGTCATTGAAACAACCCCAAAAAGTGCCTGAAAATGTGCCTCAAATGTACCTAGAATCATAATTTTCATATATCTCAAAATCCATCATATCAAAAATCCAACTTCATATTCTTGATTAGGGGGGAAAATTGAGCAAAAAATGGGTCTAATCCTGATTTTAGAGCAATCGTAGTGTAATTTGATTTTTCAAAGTTTACACAAATTGGTAGCGATCTACGACCGCAATGCGCAGCCATCGTGGGCCAGACGCAAACCTGTACATTTTGTTGCCAGTGATTTTTATCTTGATCTAAGGCTTTTGGGTCTTGGGCCTAAGTCTTCCCATGTGTAAAAATACCAATACTTAGCCCTATTTCACCTTTATATCATACAAGACATTTTCCAATACTCTCTCAGACACTTCAAAAATATTTTACTCAAACTCAAGGGTTCCAAACTCATCTGAATCTTAAGGATTTCACTCAATTTTCAAGTCTCCATTTCTAATCTTCATCAAGAATTCTCCAAAGTCAAGGTATGTGGATTTCAACCATTGGGTCTTTTCACCCATGGTGCCCAAGTTTTCTTTTTACACAAATTCATGTGTCTAAGTTGATTTTACTTATGGGTATTCTATTATGAATTTGACTGTGAAATGTTTTGGGGTTTTGTAAAAGTGTGACTGTTTTAGCATATTTTGAGCTTTGAATCTTTGATTTATCTTGAGATTTGATGAAGGATTTTGATGTTCTATTGTATGATGGTGTTACCAAGCATTTGTGGGATGATTTACTTCAAGATTTATTGCATGATTTCACTCTTTAATTGCATGGTTTTACACTAGCATTACATACCTACCAAGTGTTTGATAAAATGTCCGATTTAGGATTCTTGAGCCATTGATATTCTATTGCATGACCTATGACTTGTATGACTTTATGATTATGAAAGAATGGCATAAAATGTGTTGATTTCATGAAAAGTATTTATAGTGTTGAAAGTTCATCAATTGCCTCGCTCGAGAGGTAGGAGGTCGTGCAACCATATTGAGGGGTCTGTACCTTAATTGCCTTGCTTGGGAGGCAGTAGGCCCATCTAACCATATTGGGGGGGTTTGTACCTCAATTTCTTTGTTTGGGAGGTACTAGGCCCATGCAACCATGTTGAGGAGTTTGTACCTCAATTGCCTTGCCAAAGAGGTGGTAGGCCTTGGTTACTAATGATGGTTTCTTCCCACACATGTAAATAGTTCTATGTACGCATGTTTTACTACAAGCATTGATCATGCATGCCATATTTCTATATACCCACTCATTGCCTAAATATGCATTTTAACTTGTTACATTGCACCCTACATACTTAGTACATTCAAATGTACTAACGTATACTCTATGCCTTCATGATGTTACCGTATAGGAACCGAAGCCCCACTTGATCCTCCTCCTCCACATGGCTAGTGCGATATCTCTTAAAGAAAGTTGGTGAGTCCTCAACTACAAGGATATACTTCTCTTGATTTATGCTATGTATAGAATCTCTTTTCCTTATGACATGTTTTGATTATGAGGGTGAGCCTCGTTGCTTGTCTTGGTTACAACTAAGTTCTATGTTTAGAGGTGTTGTTGGACAAGTTATGTAATAATGCTATAAGCCTTGACTCTTCCTTGATTATATAATATTCTATGATATGAAAGATGTCCCACACCCCCTTTATCCCTATTTACTATCTCTTATTGTCTTTTTATTGTTCTGCGACCAAGGATGTATAGTGATATGTGTAAGAGGCTTGTTTGGAATCCCCTTGGGTTTTTCATGCACCGTGCCATGTCTAGTCCCTAGGCTTGGGTCGTGAAAAACTTGGTATCAGAGTACTAGGTTGTTAATGGTCCTCGGCATCCAAGATACCGTGTTGATTAGAGTCTTATTCATGGTTGCATTGTGTACCACAACTAGGAGTAAGAGGCTATGAGACGTCTTAAGAAACATTTCCCTGCTTGTTACTCTATTTCATGCTATAGAAGTTAAGGTAAGTTTCCCCCTGCTCTGATGATTGTTCTTTGCTATTCTAGATCATGCCTAACACAAGAGCAAGAAGAGCCTGCACACCAAGGGAACAACCAGCTTATGGTGAGCTCTGAGATGCTCTCACTTTGCTAGCTCAAGTTATGGCTAATCAAGCCAACCAATGGGCCCAAGCCCTTCATGCACCTACTCTAGCATCTCGAGTGAGGAACTTTATGAGGATGAAGCCACAAGAGTTCAATAGGTCTAAGGTGGATGAGGATCCTCACGAACTTATTGATGAGGCTTACTAAGTGCTGGCTATCATAGGTGTGAGGTAATAGGAGAAAGCAGAGTTGGTGTCTTACCAACTTAAGGGGGTGGCCCAAATATGTTACACTAAATGGACAGAGGAGAAGAGGAACAACAATGTGGTTTGATGGGAGGTGTTTAAGGTGGCTTACGTCAACCAATTTTTTCCTATTGAGCTTAGGGAGGCCAAAATGGTAGAGTTCATGAATTTGAAGCAAGGGTATACGAGTGTGAGGACGTATGCCCTAAAGTTCAACCAACTCTCAGAACATGATGCACACTTGGTTAAATGACTCGAGGTCTAGAATGACTAAGCTCACGATGGGTATATACGATTTGGTAAGTGAGGAATGTTGTATCTCCATGTTGATTGGTCATATGGACTTTTCCCGCCTTATGACTTATGTCGAACAATTGGAGGGGGAGAAATTGAGAAAGAGAAGGGGTCATAAGGCCAAGAGGGTCCATTTTGATGGTAAATTCCAAAGTCTCAAGGGTGGCTGATTTCAACAAGACCAAGGATCTTCTCATGCTCCTAATAGGAAATTTTCTAATGACTACCTAAGGTCGCAAGGTGATGGTGGTACGGGGTCGCAAGGTGATGGTGGTACGGGGCCTAATGCTATGTGTCCAAAATGTGGTAAAGGTCATGATGGCCCATGCTTGAGGGATACTAATGCTTGCTGGACTTGTGGAGAAATAGGCCACAAGATGATGGATTATCCTCGTGACTAGAACAAGGGTAAGGATGTTCATTCATAAGATTCGGGTGCAAATGTGGTTTCTTTGCAAAGAGGAGGCTAACAAGGTGGTGCCCCAAGGCAAAATCAGTTCTATACACTCTATGGGAGGCAAGGGTTTGATGAGGTGCCCGATGTCATCATCGGTATGTTAAAAGTCTTTAATTTTGATGTATATGCATTGATAGGCCCGGTGCCACTCTTTCTTTTGTTACTTCTCTTATTATCAAAAAGTTTCATGTTGATCCTGAATTGTTGTGTGAGTCTTATGAGGTCTCTACTCCTATTAGTGCATCTATTGTTGCTAGAAAGGTCTATAGAAATTGTCCCATTTGCATCTCGAAAAAAATATTGCCTTGTTATCTTGTTGAGTTGGATATGGTTGATTTTGATGTCATTCATGGGATGGATTGGTTGCATGCATATTATACCTTTATTGATTGTAGAACCCGTAGGCCCAAATTCCAATTCCCAAATGAACTTGTCCTTGAGTGTGAGAGTCATGATGTGGTGGCCAAGGATGGGTTTATCTATTGCGTTTAAAGCCCAAAAGTTGATCTCCAAGGGGTATATCTATCATCTCATGAGGGTTAGGGATGTTGAGTCCAAAAGTCCTTCCTATAGAGTCGGTACTGGTAGTAAATGAGTTCTTTGATGTCCTTCCAAGAGACCTTCCTGGTATTCCCCCCGAAAGGGAAATAGTCTTTGGTGTAGATCTCCTTCCTGATACTCAACCTATTTCTATTCCTACTTACGGTATGGCCTCGATGGAGTTATAGAAGTTAAAGGAGCAATAGAGGGACTTATTGGAGAAAGATTTTTTTATTAGGCCTAGCCAATCACCTTGGGGTGCACTGGTTACTTTGTGAAAAAGAAGTATGGGTCCCTTAGAATGTTTATTGACTACTGGCAACTTAATAGGGTTACCATCAAGAATAAGTACCCTCTCTCAAGAATTGATGATTTGTTTGACCAACTTCAAGGGGCTAGTCTCTTCTCTAAGATTGGTCTTCGGTCTAGGCATCATCAAGTGAAGTTGAGGGAGTGTGACATTTCCAAGACGGCCTTTCGGACTAGATATGGGCATTATGAATTTGTGGTTATGTCTTTTGGGTACACTAATGCACCGCTACCTTCATAGATCTTCTGAACAGGGTCTTTAATCCCTACCTTGATTTGCTTGTGGTGGTTTTCATTGATGATATTTTAATCTATTCTCATAGTGAGGAGGAGCATGTGGCCCATTTGGGTGTAGTGCTACAAAGATTGAGGGAAGAGAAATTATATTCAAAATATGAAAATTGTAAATTTTGTTAAAGAAGGTTGCCATCCTAGGTCATGTGGTGTTGGGGGATGGTATTAAGGTGGACCCTAAAAAGATGGATGTGATCAGAAATTGTCCTAGACCATTGACCCTACAGATATTAGAAGCTTCTTGGTCTTAGCGGGTTACTATCAGATGTTTGTGAATGTGCTTTCTTTTACTGCTTCTCCCTTGACTAAGTTGATTCAAAAGAAGGCTAAGTTTGTGTGGACTAATGAGTGTGAAATGACTGTCCAAACCTTGAAGGATAAGCTTGTGTCTGCTCCTATCTTGTCTCTACCAAAAGGGTTGGAAGGGTTTGTTGTGCATTGTGATGCCTCCCGAATTGGTTTGGATTGTGTTTTGATGCAAAATGGTAAGGTAATAGCCTATGCTTCTAGGCAACTCAAAGTACATGAAAAGAATTATCCTACTCATGATCTTGAATTGGCCGCCGTGGCTTTTGCTTTGAAAATATGGCGTCAGTATTTATATATATTGATGTGTTCACTAATCATAGGAGTTTCCTATATGTGTTCACTCAAAAAGATCTCAACTTGAGGGAATGAAGGTGGTTAGAGCTTGTTAAGGTTTATGATATGAGTGTGCTAATATCCCGATAAGGCTAATATTGTGGCGGATGTTTTGAGTAGGAAGTCTATGGGTAGCCTAACTCATGTTTATGATGGGGGCAATGAGGTCGTAGGGAGATCCATCAATTAGCTAGATTAGGGTTTAGATTGGAAAGAGGTTGATAATGGTGGCATTATGCGTGTTGATGGTTCAAAATCATCATTGGTTAATGAGGTTAAAAGAAAGTAAGATATTGATCCCTCCTTATTAGAGTTGAAGGCTTTGGTGAAAGAGGGCAAGGTGGAGGTTTTCTCCCAAAGGGGGAGAGGGTGCCTTTAGGCACCAAGGTAGGTTGTGCATGCCTTTTGTTGGGGATTTGAGAAAGAAGATTCTTGATGAGGCTCATAATTCTTCTATCACGCCTAAAGTCCCGTTAGGGTGGACTGGCACTCATTGTCGATATGGCCCAGGAGAACCAACCTGTATCTATGCACTTTCTACACATATTATAAGGGACTTCTACATTTGACATGCCAAGAAGAAAATAAACAGTGATAAGAAGCCAAAAGAAAATGCATATGGCTAGGCCGTTGGGGCCATGGTGTTTAAAGTACGAGACATGACCAGACTTTAATTTACATAGTCTACAAAGCCTCTAGGTAGGAAAAGTATCTGATAAGGGTTGGGACAGGGCCTACCTTGACTAACTGTACAACACAAAGTATAAGCTCTAGACATGTAAAGCTCCGAAGCAACCTAGAGCTTGGTAACAGCAGTTGGAAATCCTGTACTCCTACTTGGGAGATCTACTAGAACCTATACCTGTAACATGAAATGCAGGTAACCATAAGGGACGTCAGTATGAGATAATGTACTCAATATGTAAGGCAGGAAATACTATATATGAAGTAACAACTCAAATGAAACTATGCACTAGTGTAGGATAAGAGACCACCTTTAGTTGTACTGTGGGCTCATGTACTTTATGTTCTTTTTATAACTTTACCTTTACTGTATAATCTGTACACAACATGTAAAACAAATGTCCAGCTAATTAGTGGTAAAACTGCATCGGAATAGGCCCTGGCTAGGCTCTTCCTTAACCCCTAGGGCTACCACCCATCAATAAGCAAAATACTTTACCTTTCAATTACCTTTGAGATGGTTCTTTAGGTGGTCACAATATTGGAGTTGTAGGGCTGTATATGTAGCATGTGACATATAGATAACCATACAAGATAATATGACAATGAAAAGAGTACGTTACACAAATAATGAAATGCGTTTGAGATGAAACAACTTGTGAACCTTATTTAGCAACAAGAACCCATGTAACTTGGTATCCAACCATGTATACAGATTTGAAGGTGACTATATATGGAAGCATATGAACATGTGAAAGACTGGAGACATGGTTAATAGTTGTGTCGGAGTTGATAAGTGCCTTTATGTGCCAACAAGGGATCTATGTTTCATTCCAAATAATATGAAATCTAGTAGCCTTACATACCTCACTGTATGACCTTGCTGTTACCTCAAGATAACCTTATCTTCCTTCAAATATTTATATACAACATATAAGGTGATAAAACTAGCATTAGTAGCCAATAAGTACATCTTGGCAACCCAATCTCATAAAAAAAAATAACAGATGGGCAGCAAGCGGGTATTTATAAACCCGAGCATATTCTTTCAACCTTTCTGCCCCTAATCATGTTTTCTAATACATATTATCATATACATATCATGTGCAGCCTGTTTTAGGTCTATAACAGCCTTACAGTAGCCCACAAAACACAGGACACAATAATTCTATCCAACATACAAATAGGCGGCATAACGTTACATCCCTTCGCTACATTACGACGTTGACGACTCCAAAACTTTACTAACTTCAACCAAACTGTTCCCACAACATATACACAAATAAATAGTCCTAAAAAAGTCAAAAATAGTGCTTAAAATATTTGGAGGACGTGAGACCATACTCCTCAACCAATCATACCACAAGTTTCTATTATGAGCACAATTACGATATCACACAATAACTTACTTTTGCGGACTGTAAAATGGTGGAACAGCCCTTATACATCATTATAGAACAAATACTCATTAAGAAAAATAGCCTCTTTTCATAGTCAATCAAACCAAAAAGAGAAAACCTTCCAAATAAACAAGAAAAATGTATAACAATTTTTCTAACACATGTTGTCCAACAAGTTTAGCATAGACATAACCAACATAGTCTCTCGTTTTTTCATGAAGAAACCTTACCAAACACACAACTTAATAACTTACCTTAACCTTCAAGGTTTAGAGCCTCCTTAAGAACCCTAAAAGCTTCTTTTGGTTGCTTTACAAAGTCAAAACAAGTTGATAGAAAACTTAGAGAGCAATCTGATTTTTGTTTTGGTCAAGTTGAAAATGACTTATGGGAGCTGTTTTAAACCCTTTTTAAAGGGACATTTTGGCTAACTTACTAAGGTTATTTTATACTTACATTACCAAGTTGGTGATTCAGCTCCTTGCCCCTTTCACTTGGGCCTTATTTGGTTCAAATTGGTTGGGCCTTTACTGCCCATTTTTCAGCTTTTTTCTTAATTAGTTTGGTCCTAAATTATTAAGAAATTGTGATGTCTTTGGGCCCATTTTATAATCTTATTCGCCTGAAAATATAGTCCATTTATGATGGTAAAACACAAGCTAAAAGTTACACTCTTAATAAGGACTTTATTCATAATCGGACTTGGACAAATTCGACATCGCCCCTCATCTCCGTTTAGCTAGCAATTTTAAGCTAAGCAAGTAGTGATTCACCTGCTAGCTTATTGAGTCCTACAAGCACCTCAATTTTCTCAATTTGTTTAGGGTCGTGATCTCCTTAATTTGACACAAAACATGTTTATACTTGACCCTCTTAAGAGTTAGACGTATATGTTAACCTTTAATTAGAGATTCAAGCACTTTTAACAATTGGCGCTAATTTGACCAAACCATATCATGTTTCATTTGCATAGTACTAGTATTGTAAGATGTGGGGTGTTACATCTTCCTATTCTATTCATGTCGGTTCTACAAAGATGTATAGAGATTTGAAAGATGTGCGTTTAGTGGGAAGGTATGAAGACAAATATTTCCAAATTTATATCCAGTTTTCATAGTTGCTAACAAGTCAAAGACGAACATCAAAGCCCAGGTGGACTAACCTAAGACAAGAGATTACTACTTGGAAGTGGGAGGAAATTAACATGGATTTTGTAGTTGGGTTGCTAAGACTAGAAAGGGTTTTGATTCTGTTTGGGTTGTGGTTAATAGAATGACAAAGTCAGCTCATTTTCTACCGGTTAATACTACTTATGGGGTCGAAGATTATGCTAAATTGTACATTCATGATTTGGTGAGATTGCATGGAATGCCCTTGTCTATCATATTGGATCATGGTTATTAATTCACTTCACACTTTTGGATGTCCTTCCAATGAGGTCTTGGAACCATGGTAAAACTTATTACTCCCTTACATACTTAAATGGATGGACAAGCTGAAAGAACAATCCAAACTCTTTAGAATATGCTTAGGGCTTGTATTTTGGAGTTTAAGGGTAGTTGGGATGATCATCTTCCTTTTATTGAGCTTGCTTACAACAATAGCTATCATTCTAGCATTGGTATGGCTCCATTTGAGTCCCTCTATGGTAGACATTGTAGCTCACCAATTGGGTGGTTCAAAGTGGGAGAAATGACTTTTTTGGGTTTGGATCTAGTTATGGAGTCTAGAAGGTAAGGTTGATAGAGAAAGGTTTAAAACAGCCCAAAGTTGTCACAATTCTTATGTCGATGTGAGGAGAAGAGAACTTGAATATAAAGTTGGTAATTGGGTCTATTTGTAGGTGTCACCCATGAAGGGTGTGGTTCATTTTGGTAAGAAGGGTAAGCCAAGTCCAAAATTTATGGGTCCATATAGTGTGTTGAGGAGAACTGATAAAGTGGCCTATGAGTTAGAGTTGCCTAGTGAAATGGACTTGGTTCATTCGGTCTTTTATGTTTCCATGTTGAGGAAGTGTGTAAGTGATCTGAATGCTATTGTTTCATTGGATTTTGTGGGGGTTGTTGAAGACAACTTGACTTATGAAGAAGTTCCAGTAGAGATCTTGAATAGGCAAGTGAAGAGCTTGAGGAAGAAGGATGTTGCTTCCATTAAGGTCCTTTGGAGGAACCAACAACTCGAAAGTGCTACATGGGAGGCCAAAGTGGACATGCAAAAGAGGTATCCTTATCGCTTCCATTCTATCAAGCCTAAGGTACAAATTCTAAGTCCCCTATGTGATTTCAAGTCTTATGCTTCAGCTCCTATGTCATTTTCATGCATTCATGTTTATATTGACAAAGTTCATGGTGATTTTAACACTTATGTTGAGATTTTTGAAAATGATGTTTAAGTGTATTTTAAATTCTTTTAGGGCCTGATTTCTTTATGATTACTCTTCTCATATACGTTTCTTTGACATTTGAGGATGAATATTCTCAAGGGGGAGAAATTGAAATGACCCCCAAAAGTGCCCGAAAATGTGCCTCAGAAGTGCCTGGAATCGTAATATTCATATATCTCAAATCCATATGTGATATCATAAATCCGACATCATATTCTTGATTAGGGGGCAAAATTGAGTAGGGAATGGGTCTAACTCTAATTTGGAGCAACCGTACCAAAATTTGATTTTCCCAAGTTTTACCAAAATAATGGCGATCCGAGTTGGGATTGTGATTGTAGTCGTTGCATACCAGTGTAAAACTGCCCTCTACGATGGGTTCACATCGCAAACTAGAAGCGGACCTATACATTTTGTTGCTAGTGATTTTTATCTTAGTCCAAGGCTTTTGGGTCTTGGGCCTAAGTCTTCCCACGCGTCAAAATAAATATGCTTAGTCATATTTCACCTTCATATCATATAAGACATTCCCCAATACTCTCTCAAACACTTCAAAAAATATTTTACTCAAAATCAAGGGTTCCAAACTCATCTGAATCTTAAGGATTTCACACAAGCTTCAAGTCTCCATTTCCAATCTTTATCAAGAATTCTCGAAAGTCAAGGTATGTGGGTTTCAACCATTGGGTCTTTCACCCATGGTTCCCAAGCTTCATTTTTAGATAAATTTCATATTTCTAAGTTGATTTTACTTATAAGTCTTCTATTATGAATTTGACTATGAACTACGTTGGGGTTTTGTAAAAGTGTGACTGTTTTAACATGTGTTGAGCTATGAAGCTTTGATTTATCTTGAGATTTGATGAAGGGTTTTGATGTATATTGTATGATGGTATTGCCAAGTATTGGTAGGATGATTTACTTCAAGATTTCATGCATGATTTTGTGATTTAATTGCATAGTTTTACAATAGCATTATACACCCACCAAGTGTTTGATAAAATATTCGGTTTAGGGTTCTTGAGCCATTGATGTTCTATTTCATGACCTATGACTTGTATGACTTTTATAATGATGAAAGGATGGTATAAATGTGTTGATTTCATAAAAAGTATCTATAGTGTATGAAGTTCATCAATTGCCTCATTCGGGAAGTAGTAGGCCCGTACAACCATATTGAGGGGTTTATACCTCAATTGCCTTGCTAGGGGGGTAGCAGGCCTGTGCAACTGTGTTGGGAGATTTGTACCCAATTGCCTCGCTTAGGAGGTAGTAGTCCTGTACAATCTCGTTGAGAGGTTTGTACCTCAATTGCCTCGCCAAGGAGGTGGTAGGCCTTGGTTACTAATGATGGTCTCTTTCGACACATATAAATGGTTCTATGTAAGCATGCTTTACTATAAGCATTGATCATGCATGCCATATTGGTATATGCCCACTCATTGCCTAAATAAGCATTTCGATAATCTTTCCTATCTCTTGTTGCATTGCACCCTATATACTTAGTACATTCAAATGTACTAATACATATTTTACGGCTACATGATGTTATCATGTAGGAACTGGAGCCCTACTCAGTTATCCTCCTCCTCCATGTGGCTAGTGTGATATCTTTCAAAGCAAGTTGGTGAGTCCTCAACTTCGAGGACATACTTCTCTTGATTTATGCTATGTATAGACTCTCTTTACCTTATGGCATGTTTTGATTATGAGGGTGAGCCTGACTGGTTGTCTTAGCCCTCGCTAAGTTCTATGTTTAGAGGTGTTATTAGATAAGTTATGTAATGTTGTTATGAGCCTTGACTCTCTCTTGATTCTATGATGTCTATGATATGAAAAATGTCCCATAACCCCACAACTATCTCTTATTGTCTTTTTATTACTTTTGTGACCAGGGATTTGTACTGATATGTTAAGAGGCTTGCTTGGGGTCCAATCGGGTTCCCTATGTACTGTGTCATGTCTAGGCCCTATGCTTGGGTTGTGACAGTCACGATGCAAGCCTAGGTCCTAGATATGACATGGTGACAGGGAAGTCCGAAGTCAACCCAAACAAGCCTCTTAGCATATCATGTATACATCCTTGGTTACAGAAGTAAAATAAGACAATAACAATAGATAACTGGAAAAAAAATAAAGCTGGAATAAGGGAAGTGTTTGATTATCATAAAGGCATAAAAAAAGTCGAGATCATACCATATACAACATAGTATCCAAAGACACCTCCACTTTAGAATGGACCGGGGGCCAAGACACTTCCTGGGCTCACCCTCATAACAATAAATATCCAACGTAAGGAACAAGTCTCAACATAGCATGAATGAAATAGATATTATCCTCGGAGTTGAGGACTCATCAAAAGCTATCTTAAATAACTAAACTAGCCAGATGGAGGAGGCTGATTGAAAGGAGCTCCAGTCCCTACATGGTAATATCATATAGGCATAGAGTATGCATTAGTACTTTGAATGTACTAAGTATGTGGGGTGCAATGAAATAAGGACATAAGCCATAATATTCAAAATGCATACATATAGGAAATGGATATAATCTCAATATGACTTATATCAGAAATACTTGAAATAAAAGATGCACATAAAATATTTAGCTTGCATAACGTATCATACATATGTAGGTTGAGACATTAACCGACATAGACCAAGCGATCTACTACTTGTAATCCAAGGCATGACACCCCTTCAGTGAGGTGATGAGGAATGACACCCCCTTGATGAGGTGGTGGAGCATGATACCTCCCGGCGAAGTGTGTTCTACTTGCCAAGTAAACCAAACATAACAACATGATAACATGAACTATATGGATCTACTTGTAAAGCCCATTTAGGGAAATAATATCATCCTATGGTGGCACATAGTTTAGAGTCTAAAGACTTTATATAAGGAACCCTTAAGTCGATCCCCCATCTTAAGCCTCAATTAGTGCTAAGTCTAGTCCCACGAAATACTTGAAATAATCATACTTCAATCATAACATGAATAACTTTTAAGAGACATGATAACATGACATGAGTAACTCATTACATGCTTGACCTCTTCTACTGAGCTTACTTGAACTTGAATATAAGGGTAAAATAATAATCATGCTTGACCCCTCAACTTGACATGAATAGGTCACAAGAGGGTAAAATCTTGAAATAGGGATCAACTTGTCACTTGTAAAATCATAGATGCTTTTTATGAATTCAATACATGCTTGAAAGCCCTTAATCATCATGAAATCACTTGGATTATAAATCATGTGATAGTTCATCAACAACTTGAGAATTCTTGTCATGTAATTTCATCAAACACATGATGGGTTCATGACACTTGTTCAAAATCATGCAACTCAAGAGTAAAAAAAGAAGAGTAAACTCAATTTAAATTAACTCACCAATATTGTAGTAAAACCCTCATGTAGGGTATATTGAAATTCACATCAAAATTCACAATAGTACATAGTTTTCATAGTTCACATCATGCATAACTGGTATGAGATTAAAATAGATACTCATGAAGTATCAATCAATACTTGATAAATCCCAAAATAATTTATGCTCATAATTCATGATAAGAGATACCTATAAGGAATACAACTTGAAATCATGCAATTTTCATAAAAGGGAAGGTTGGGCTCCATGGATGAAAGAACTAATGGATGATGACACAAATACCTTAAACCTTGAATTTCTTGGAATGAACTTGAAGGAGACTTGAAGACTGAGATGGTTCTTGAGTTCCAAAATTGATCTTCAAATCCTTGAATTTGAATGAGAAATTTGATAGAGTCTTAGAGAGGTTTTAGAGAGGGTTTTGTGAGTTCTAGAGTTAAAAAAATGGCTAAGTGTGGAAGACTTCGAGTTTAAATGGGCATTGGGTTATGACCCTAATGCCCTTAAACTATGTTGGAAAAACAGGGCAATAAATACACTGGTCCGTGCCCTAGGCATGACACGAAGCAGTCGCAGAGGCAACAACTACATTAGTGCGTGCCCCAGGTACGTCGTAGCCTAGGCGCACATAGCTATTGAAATTCATAAAATTAGGGAAAATTATTTTTAGCTATGGATCTTCTAAAATCCAGTTTATACCCATTTCCTACTTAATTATACCCTCAAAAAAGAATATGAAGTTGAATTTTCAAAATCACGCAAGGATTTTAAGATATATGAAAATTACGATTATGGGCATTCTGAAGCACATGAGAGGTGTTTCAATATCTCCCCCTTAGGAACATTCATCTCCGAATGTCAAAGAAACATGCATAAGAGAAATAATTTATTAAGACTTTATCCTAACATGAATGTAACCAATGCACTTAAACATCATTTTCAAAAACTCCCAACATAAATGTCAAAAATCACCATAAACCTGTTACCATGAACATGAATGCATACAAAATGACATGAAGACTGAAACTTAAGACTTGAAATCATATATGGGACTTAAATTATTACCTTTGGCTTGATTTGAGTGGAAGAGGTATGGATATCACTTTCTTATGTCCGCTTAGGCTTCCCGTATGGCACTTTAATTTGTTGATTCCTCCAAAGGACCTTGACGGATGCTACATCTTGGTTTCTCAACCTTTTCACTTGTCTATCAAACATCTCTATTGGGACCTCCACATAGGTAAAATTATCCTCCACAACACCCACAACTTCTAAGGGCACTATAGCACTTGAGTCACCAACACATTTCCTCAATATAGACACATGACAGACCAAATGAAGGGTGTTTATATTCATAGGAAACTCCAATTCATAGGCAACCTTACCAACCCTCATCAAAATTCTATAAGGTCTCATAAACGTTGGGTTCAATTTCCCTTTCTTGCCAAACCGGTCTACACCCTTCATAGGTGAGACCTTCAAGAAAACCAACTCACCAACATTAAACTCAAGGTCTCTTCTCCTCACATCGGAATAAGACTTTTGTCTACTTTGAGCCGTCTTCAATCTCTCCCCTATCAATCTTACCTTCTCCATAGCATCCATAACCAAATCCAGCCCTAACAAGTCCATCTCCCCCATATCAAACCACCTAATCGAGGATCTATAATACCTACCATATAAAGCTTCAAAGGGAGCCATGTTAATACTGGAGTGGTAGCTATTGTTGTAAGCAAACTCAATAAGTGAAAGATGTTCATCCCAACTACCCTTAAACTCCAAAACACAAGCTCTAAGCACATCCTCAAGAGTTTGGATAGTCCTTTTGGCTTGTCCATCCATTTGAGGATGAAAAGTCTTGCTAAGCTTTACCTTGGTACCAAGACCCCTATGTAAGGATCTCCAAAAAAGAGAAGTGAATTGAGCACCATGATCCGAAATGATAGACCAGGGTACCCCATGCAATCTAACCAACTCATGAATATACAACTTGGCATAGTCTTCAGCACCATAAGGTATTCTAACTGTTAGGAAGTGGGCTGACTTTGTCATTCTATCAACAATAACCTAGGTGGAGTCAAAGTGTTTCCTAGTCTTTGGTAACCCAACTACAAAAAATCCATGTTGATCTCTTTCCATTTATAAGTAGGAATTTCTATCTTGTGCTAGGCCACCCGACCATTGATGTTCGGCTTTCTCTTGTTAGCATTTGTGACAACTGGCTATGAACTTGGCAATATCTCTCTTCATACCACCCCACCAATACACCTCCCTCAAGTCTCTATAGGTCTTTGTGGAATAGGGGTGAATAGAATAGGATGAATTATGGGCGTCCTTCAAAATCAACTCCCTCAAGTCACTAATATTAGGCACACACAACCTACATTGGTACCTAAAGGCACCATCTCCCCCTTGGGAGAAAACCTCTACTTTACCATCCTTTACCAAAGCCTTGAATTCTAGCAAGGTGGGGTGAAGGTCTTGTTTTGAGTTGACTTCCTCAATCGGAGAAGATTTGGAACAATCAACAACTACTACACCATCATTTTCAACTTCATTCAACCTAACCCCCAAACAAGCTTATCGGTGAACTTCTCTAGCTACCTCCTTGTTACTAACATCAATATAAGATAGACTACCCATGAACACTCTATTTAGAGCATCGGCCACAAAATTAGCTTTGCAGGGATGATACACACTCATGTATTAATCCTTAAGGAGCTCTAACCACCTTCTTTACCTCAAGTTAAGATGTTTTTGTGTGAACACATATTTGGGACTCTTGTGGTTGGTAAACATATCTACATGGAACCCTACAAACAATGATGCCAATTTTTCAAAGTAAACACCATGGCTGCCAATTCAAGATCATGGGTGGGATGATTTTGCTCATGCACCTTAAGTTGTCTAGAGGAATATGTTATAACCTTGCCATTTTGCATCAAAACTCACGCCAAACCAATTCTCGAGACATGACAATAAACTACAAACCTTCTAACCCTTCTAGTAGAGCTAAGATAGGAGTAGAGATACGCTTGTCTTTCAAAGTATGGAAGCTCTTATCAGATTCGTCGATCCAAACAAATTTTGCCTTCTTTTAGGTCAACTTTATTATACGGGAAGCAATAGTAGAGAACTCATTCACAAACCTCTGGTAGTAACCCGCCAAACCTAAGAAATTCCTAATTTCTGTTAGAGTCAAGGGTGTAGGCCAATTCCTTATCACTTCCTCTTCTTAGGGTTCACTTTAGTTCCATCACCCAACACCACATGCCCTAGGAATGCAACCCCTTTCAACCAAAATTAATACTTTTTATATTTAGTAAACAACCTCTCATCCCTCAAATTTTCAACACCACCCTCAAGCAATTCACATGTTCTTCCTTACTCCAGGAATAAATCAATATACCATCAATAAAGAACATCACAAACATATCAAGGTAGGGTTTACATACCATATTCATGAGATCCATAAATATTTTCGGTGCGTTAGTGAAGCCAAAAGACATTACCACAAATTCAAAATGCCATACCTAGTTCGAAAAGTAGTTTTGGGAATATCACACTCCCTCACCTTCACTTTATGATATCCGGACCGAAGATCAATCTTAGAATAGTTACTAGCCCCTTGTAGTTGGTCAAAAAGGTCATCAATCCTTGGTAGAGAATAATTTTTCTTTATAGTGACTCTATTGAGTTATCGGTAATCAATGTATATTCTAAGGGAGCCATCCTTCTTCTTTACAAACAACACTGGTGCACCCCAAGGTGACTTGCTAGGGCTTATGAAACCTTTCTCTGACAAATTCTTCAATTGATCTTCTAACTCCATCAACTCCACCAGGGAAATAAAGTAAGGGGGAATGGAAATGGGTTGGGTATCGGGGAGAAGGTCTATACCAAAGTCTATTTTCCTTTCGGGAGGAACACCGGAAAGCTAATCGGGAAAGACATCAAGAAACTCATTGACCACTAGAATTGACTTGATTGGAAGGACTTTAGACTCAATATCCCTAACCCTTAAAAAATGGTAAATGCAACCCATAGAAATCAATTTTTAAGCTTTAAGACAAGAAATGAAGCTACCCTTGACCACGACATTACAACTTCCCCACTCAAGGACGAGTTCATTAGGGAATTTGAATCTAACTTTATGGGTCCTCCAATCAATAAAAGTATGATATACATGTAACCAATCCATCCCAAGAATAATATCAAAATCCATCGTATCAAGTTCAAGAAAATCACCAGGCAAGAATTTATGCAATATGGACATGGGACAATCTACATAGACTCTTTCTGCAATGATGGACTCACCAATAGTGGTAGAAACTTCATAAGGTCACACAACAATTTGGGACACACATGAAGCTTATTGGCAACAAAAGGAGTAATGAAAGAGTGGCACTTTGATCTATCAATGCATACCCATCATAATAAGAATCCTTCAACATACTATAACAACATCAAGCACCTTATCCACTCCTTGCCTTCCATAGAGAGCATAGAACCCATTTGGCCTTGGAGCACCTCCTTGTTGGCCTCCCTTTTCCCTTTGACCCACATTAGCACATTAGCCTTGAGGACGACCATCCCTACCCATGTTTTGAGCAAGCGGGCAATCAACAACATTGTGACCCACTTCACCACAACAAAAACAAGCATAGAGTTCTTTAACATGGAACACCATGGTTTCTCCCACACTTTTGGCACTTAGGAAGGGTCATCCCACCATTGTGACCTTAGAATCTTGGGTTAGACACCCCATCATTAGCAGAACTCTTATTAGGAGCATTGGAGGACCCTTGCCCTTGGAACTTGTGACCTTGTTGAAATCGTGCACCCTTAGAACCTCAGAAAGCACCCTCAAATTGAGCCCTTTTGGATTCCCCACTTCTCTGTTTTCTATGTTTTCCACCTCAAGTTGTTCAACATATGTCAAGAGTCGAGACAAGTCTGTATCACTCACTATTATAGCGATATGACATATTTCATTTACCAAGTCAGATACCCCATCACAAACTTGTTCATCCTTGATCAAGGGTCAGCGACCAAATGAGGAACATACTTCGAGAGCTTGTTGAACTTGAGGGTATACTCCCTCACACTCATAGAACCTTGCTTGAGGTTCCTAAAATCCATCATCTTAGCCTCTCTCAACTCGATAAGGAAGAAATGGTTGAGGAAGGCGTCTTTGACCTAAGGAATAGCATCATCATTTCTTCTCTCCAATTTCCACTGTGCAAACCAAATTTGGGACACATATTTGAGTTTGTAAATCGCTATTTCTGCCGTCTCCTCCAAATTTACCCCTATGATAGATAGCACCTTAAACACCACATCGATGAACTCTTGGGGATCTTCCTCTGCCATGGACCCATGAAACTCTAGAGGGTTCATTCTTGTGAAGCCTCTCACCCTTGATGTCAAAGTAGGAGCATGAGGAGCTTGGGCCCCTAGGTTCATTTGGTTGGTCATAGCATGGCCCAACATAGTGATGGCATTCTGGAACTCATCTTGGGCCACCCCTCCATCTTAAGGAGCTTGAGGAGTAGGTGGGTTCGGTTGCTCCTCGGGTGTATGAGCATTCCTTAGTCTTCCTCTTGGTAGTGACATGATCTAGAAGAGCAAAATAGGATTCATTAGGGGGGAAAAACCTTATCTTTACACCTAAAGCATGACATAGATAATGAAGAAGTGAAACATTTCCTAAAATGTCTCATAGCCTCATATTCGTAGTTGTGGTGCACTTCACAACCATGAATAAGACTATAATTGACAGTGAGTTGGATTTCTGAGGACCATTAACAATCTAGTGCTTTGATACCAAGATTGTCACAACCCAAGCCTACGGCCTAGACATGACACGACAAATGAGAAGTTTGGAGATAACCCGAATAAGCCTCTTAGCATATCATGTACACATTATTGGTCACAAAAGCAAAATAAGACAATAACAAGACACAACTAAAAGAAAAAGGGAAGTGGGACTAAGGGTAGTCTTTGATTATCATAAAAGCATAAGAAGAGTCGAGATCATAGCATATACAACATAGTATCCAACAACACCTTTTCTTTAGAATGGAGCAGGGGCCAAGAAACTTCCGAGACTCACCCTCATAACAATAAATATCCAACATAGATGAAACACCCCACATGTGCTTTGGAATGTCCCATAATTGTAACTGCTATATATCTCAAGATCTATGCGTGATTTCGAAAACTCGACTTCATATTCTCGATTAGGGTCCAAAATTGAGTGGGAGATGAGTATAACCCAAATTTTAGAAGATCCTAGCGAAAAATAATTTTTGCTAATTCACAATTTCCAGCGCTAGGGGCGCAAAGTAGTATATCTGGTACTCCCCGTCTAGTTAGCATCGCGCTAGGGGCACGGTCCAATGCAATATTTTCCATACTTTTTCTATTTTGACCAAGGGCATTGGAATCATTGCCGCATGCCTACTTAAATGTGAAATCACCATACTTAGCTATTTTTTAACTCTATAACTCACAAAACCTTCTCTCAAACCTCTCTAAGACTCTATCAATTCTCTCATTCAAATATAAAGATCTCAATCTCAATTTTGGAACTCAAGGATTCATTTCAAGCTCTAAAACCACTTCAAGTTCATTCCAAGGAATTCAATATTTAAGGTATGTGGATTTCATCGATTGGGTCCTTTCACCCACGGATCTCAACCTTTCCTTTTCATGAAAACTGCATGTTTGCAAGTTGTATTCCTATGGGTATCTCTTATTATGAATTATGAATATAAATTATGTTGGGTATTATGAAATATCAATTGATTATGCGTGACTAACTATTTAAAGCTTATTCAATGAATGTTATGACTCAAGCCTAGGGCTTACATGTGACATGGCAAATTGGGACCCAAAAGGGACCCCAAAAAAGCCTCTTAGCATATTAATCACACATCCTCGATCGCTAAAGCAAAATAATTACAACAAGAGATATAATAAAGGGGAAAGTGGGACTAAGGGAAGACTTTAACAATCATAAAAGCATAAAAGAATCAAGCTTATGGCATAAGTATATCATAATATCCAACAACACCTCTAACATAGAGTGGAGAGAGGGCCAAGACACTTTTCGGGCTCACCCTCATAGTAATAAGTGTTCAACATAAAGAAATATCAAATAGCAATAGTAGCATTGATAGTATCCTTGGACTTGAGGAGTCACCAAAATGTATCTTTTGAAGTACCAAACTAGCCGTGTGAAGGATGAACAAAAGATGCTCTGGACTCTACATGATAATCTCATGTAGGCATAGAGTATGCATTAGTACGTTTGAATGTCCTAAGTATGTAGGATGCAATGCAACACAACATAAGCCAATATAGTCAAAATGCGTAATCATAGGCAATGGATAAGTATAATATCAATATGGTATGCATGATTAATGCTTGAAGTAAAACATGCTTATAAACCATATAACTTGCACAACACATATCATATGTGTGGGAAGAGAAAATAATCGACATAAACCAAGCGAACTGCTACTTGGAATTCAAGGCATGTCACCCCCTTGTAAGGTGATTGAGGCTTGTCACCCCCTCAACAAGATGATTGAGGTATGTCACCCCTCAACAAGGTGAGTGAGGCATATCACCCCTTCAACAAAGTGGTTGAGGTATATGACCCCTCAATAAGGTGATTGAGGCATATTACGCCCTCAACAAGATGACTGAGGTATGTCACGCCTCCACAAGGTGATTGAGGCATGTCTCCCCCTCAACAAGGTGATTGAGTCATGTCACCCCCTCAACAAGGTGTGGTCTTCTTGCAACATCATAGATACTTTTCATGAATTCAATACATACATACAAGCCCTTAATCATCATAAAGTCACCTGGCTTATAATTCATGTAATAGATTATCATTAGCATGAGAATCCTTGTAGTGATATTTTATCAAATATTTTGTAGGTTCTTAATGCTTGTTAAAAATTATGCAATTCAAGAGTGAAATAATATGAGAAAACTCAATGCAAATCAATGCACAATATATAGTAAAACCCTCATGTAGAGTACCTTGAAAGTTTTCCATAGTTTCATAGCTCAAAACATGCATAGTCTCAATACATAAAACCAATTCATAGTATAAGCTTAAAATAAATAGACATGCATAATCAATAATCATTTCATCAAATCCCAACATAATTTGTAATCATAATTCATAATAAAAGATACCCATAGATGATACACCTTGAAAACATGCAATTTATATAAAAAGGAAGATTGGGCTCCAAGATGAAAGGACCCAATGGATGAAACCCATATACTTCAAACTTGAGTTTTCTTGAGATGAGATCGAAGAGAACTTAAATTTCGAAGAGAATCCTTGAGTTCCAAAGTTAGGGGTGAAGTCCTTCAAATTTGAATGAGATATTTGATGAGGTCTTGGAGAGGTTTTTGTGAGAGTTTTGAGTGATATAAACTTAAAAAATGGCTAAATATGGGTGTTTTCACGCATAAGTGGCATGGGGCTATGACCCTGATGCCCTTGGGCATATAGGAAAAACTAAGGAAAAATTTGAACTAGTCGGCGTAGTGGCCTTGGCGCAAATAGACACTGTTTTGAAAAAATTAGTGGAAATTATTTTTCGCTATAGAATTTTAAAATACGGGTTATACCCATTTCCCCACTCAATTTTCCCCCTAATCAAGAATATGAAATTGGATTTTTGATATTATGCACGGATTTTGAGATATCTAGAAAGTACGATTATGGGCTTTTCCAAAGCACAATTTGGGGCATTTCAATATTTCCCCCTTGGGAACATTCATCCCCGAATGTCAAAGAAATGTGCATAAGAGAAGTAATCATGAAGATTTCAACCTGACATGAATGCAAGAAATGCTCTTAAACATCATTTTCAAAAAATAGACTTATCATGAGTGTCAAAAAGCACCATAAACTTGTTACCAAAGACATGAATGCATGCAAAATGACATAAGGGATGAAACTTAAGACTTGAAATCATATGGGGACTTAAATTAGTGCCTTCGGCTTGAGTGGAGTAGAAGAGGTATGGATATCGCTATCTCATGTCTGCCTCGGCTTCCATGTGACACTTTCAACTCGTTGATTCCTTGAAAGGACCTTGATGGAAGCTATAGCTTTATTTCTCAACCTTCAATTGTCTATCAAAATCTCTACCGGGACCTCTTCATAGGTCAAATTATCTTCTACGACACCCACAACATCCAAGGGCACTATAGCACTTGGGTCACCCACACACTTTCTCAACATGGATACAGGGAAGATTGAATAAACCATATTTATCTCTATAGGCAACTCTAACTCATATGCAACCTTACCAACCCTCCTCAAAACTCTATAAGGACCCACAAACCTTGGGCTCAATTTCCCCCTTTTCCAGAACCATATCCTTCATAGGTGAGACTTTCAAGAAAACCTAATCACCATCATTAAACTCAAGATCTCTTCTCCTCACATCAAGGTAGTAGGACTTTCATCTACTTTGGCTTGTTTTCAGTTTTTCCCTTATCAACATCACCTTCTCCAAGGCTTCCATAACCAAATATAGCCCTAACAATGCCATTTCTCCTACTTCAAACCACCCAATCTAAGATCTACAATGCCTACCAGAAATAGCTTCAAAGGGAGCCATATCAATGCTTGAGTGATAGCTATTTTTGTAAGCAAATTCAATAAATGGAAGGTGTTCATCCCAACTACCCTTAAACTCCAAAACATAATCTCTAAGCATATCCTCAAGAGTTTGGATAGTTCTCTAGGCTTGACCATCTGTTTGGGGATGAAAAGTCGTGCTAAGCTTAACCTTGGTACCAAGACCTCTTTAGAAGGACCACCAAAAGTGAGAAGTGAATTGAGAACCACGATCCAAAATGATAGACAAGAGCACCCAATGCAATCTAACCAACTCATATGTAAACAACCTAGCATAATATTCAGCACTTTAAGTGGTTTTGACCAGTAAGAAGTGAGAAAACTTTGTCATTCTATCCACAACAACCCAAATAGAGTCAAAATGCATCCTAAGTCTTAGGTAACCCAACCACAAAATCCATGTTGATCTCTTCCCACTTCCAAGTAGGAATCTCTATACCTTAGGCTAGTCCACTTGGCCTTTGATGTTTGGCCTTCACTTGTTGGCAATTGTGACATCTGGATATGAACTTGGCAATGTCCATCTTCATACCACCCCACCAATACATCTCCCTCATGTCTCTATACATCTTTGTAGAACTGGGGTGAATACAATATGATGAATTATGGGCCTCCTTTAAGATCAATTCTCTCAAGTCATCCACATTTGATGCACACAATCTACCTTGGTACCTAAGGGCACCATGTCCCCCTTGGGAGAAAACCTCTACTTTACCGTCTTTCACCAAGGCCTTCAACTCTAGCAAGTCGGGGTCAAGATCTTGTTTTGACTTTACCTCCTCAATCAAAGAGGACTTAAAACCTTCAACAACAACCATACCACTATTATCAACCTCATCCAACCTAAACCCCAATCTAGACAACTAGTGAACCTCTCTAGCCACCTTTTTGCCACCATCATCAACATGAGCTAGATGACCCAGGACACCCACCTTACTTAAAGAATCGGCCACAATATTAGCTTTATCAGGGTGATAATGCACACTCATATATTAACATTTAAGGATATTTAACAACCTTCTTTGTCTCAAGTTAAGATAGTTTTGGGTGAACACATATTGGAGACTCTTGTGGTCTGTAAACACATCAACATGAACCCCATACAAGTAGTGATGCCAAATTTTCAAAGCAAATACCACTGCCACCAATTCAAGATCATGGGCGGGGTAATTCTTCTCATGCACCTTAACTTGTCAAGAGACATATATTATCACCTTACCATTTTGCATCAAAACACACCCCAAACCAATTATTGAGGCATCACAATATATAACAAATCCCTCCAACCCCTCTGGTAGAGCCAAGATAGGAGCGAAGATAAGCTTATCTTTCAAAGTTTGGAAACTCCTCTCACATTCATCGGTCCACATGATTTTTGCCTACTTTCGTGTTAACTTAGTCATAGGAGAAGCAATAGAAGAGAATCTATTCACAAACCTGAGGTAATAACCCACCAAACCTAAGTAATTTCTAATTTTCGATGGCGTCAAAGGTATAGGCCAATTTCTAATCACCTCCGTCATTAGAGGATCCACCTTAGTGCCATCACCTGACACCACATGCCCTAGAAATTAACCTTTTTTTAACCAAAATTCACATTTTTCATATTTAGCATACAACCTCTCCTCCCTTATGATTTGCAACACCAGCCTTAAGTGATTCATATACTCCTCCTTACTATGGGAATAGATCAAGACATCATCAATAAAAACAACCATAAACAAGTTAAGGTATGGTTTAAAGACCCTATTCATGAGATCTATAAATATACATGGTGCATTAATCAACACAAAGAGCATAACCATAGACTTAAAGTGCCCATACCTAGTCTAGAAAGTCGTCTTGAGAATGTCACACTCCCTCACTTGAACTTGTTGATACCCAAACTGAAGATCAATCTTAGAAAAGTGACTAGCCTTTCGAAGTCAATGCACATCTTAAGAGAACCATAATTGTTCTTCACAAATAATGGCGGTGCACCCCAAGGTCACTTACTAGGCCTTATGAAACCCTTCTCCAACAAATCTCTCAGTTGCTCCTTTAACTCTTTTAACTTCGTCGGGGCCATAGGATAAGGGGGAATAGAAATGGGTTGAGTATAGGGAAGGATGAATTGAGACGGTATTTTGTAAATACGTAATTATCTTAAATATATTAACCATTTCTTTATTTTTCGATCGCCTGGAAGGGACAAAAGAAAGATCTTGTTGTTTCTTCAACAATTTCTGATCTCTAGTGGACTTCTCAGTAGGATTCGAACCCAGATGAAGTTCTGACCATCTATGAGAGAAAAAAGAACGAACGGATCTTGTACTATTCCCAAGAAATTCTTTGATTTCTTCTAGAAAAAGATGATTAGTCATCTGCTTCTCACGTTCTATGAATAGCTGGGATATTGAGGAATATCCAAAAAGGCATTTCGGGAATCGGCCTGATTCTATCTCTTTTCGTTCCGTTTGAAGAAAGAAAGGATCCCAAAGAATCGATCTTTCTTTTCATTGTTGAATCTCTCTTTGATTAATCAATGTGTGATATTATGAATCCTCATTACTAATGGAATCCAAATGATCTCTGGATTGATCAGAAGATCCTTTCAGTTGGCTAGAATCCATACCAAAGTCTATTTCCCTTTCAGGAGGAACATTGGAAGCTTATCAGAAAAGACATCAACAAACTCATTAACCACCAGAATCGACTTAATAAGAAGGAATTTGGAGTCAACATCCCTAGCCCTCACAAGATGATAGAGATAACTCTTAGAAATAAACTTTTATATTTCAAGGCAACAAATGAATCTACCCTTGACCACCACATTATGACTTTCCCACTCAAGGATAGCCTTATTTGGGTAAAGGAATTTAACCCTAGGAGTTCTATTTCAATAGAAGCATAATATGTATGCAACCAATCCATCCCAAGAATGACATCAACATCCATCATATCTAACTCAATAACATCACAAGGCAAGATTTTATGAAATATAAATACGGGATAATTTCTATAGACTCTTTTAGCAATAATGGACTCGCCAAC
>JAOTQJ010168642.1:0-25863 GCA_025642045.1 Solanum sejunctum | reverse complement strand
TTCTAGTGAGAGTTGATATATGAGGGTAAAATAGTATCATGCTTACCTCTACATGTAGATATTATTTACTCACAAGGAAGTACAATATATAAAATAAGGCTCATCATTCAACTTGCAAATCATAGAAGGTTTTCATGAGTTTAATACATGCTTGGGAGCCCATAACTTATCACAACATGTTTGTCTTGTAATTCATGCAATAGTCTTTCGTCAACATAAAAATCCTTGTCAAGTAAATTTAGTCAAACATGGTAGGTATATGTACATCTAGTTAAAATCATGCATTAAAGTGTTTGAGTATCATGGAAACCCCAACAATGTTTTAGCATATACCATCATTTCTTGAAGTACCCAAATAGCAGTCATGTGAATAATTCATAATAATATTATCATAAGTAGTAGTTCATAAATATTCATAAAATAGTTTATCTATTCATGTAGTTTGAGAAGAGGATTGGTTGAACTTGTGGAAAGGAAGGTTCCCACAATCAAACCCACATACCTTGATGATAGGAGATAGAAAAACCTTGGGAGATGATGAGATATTTAGAACCCTAGCTTGTACCTTCTTTCTTAAAGCCTTGCAGGAACTTGAGATGGTTTGATAGGGTTTAGAGACTTTGGGTTTTCGAAATGAGGAAGAATGAGATGTATTAGGGTTATATAATCTGATAAGGAACATAAAAGGGGTCAAAGCGACATAGTTTGGACTTAGAAGAAAGAGGAAGGTCAAATTTAAAATATTAAATTCCTGGCCAAACGAATCTACGAGACCCCATTTACGGGATGTTGAGCACTCTATGAGCCATTGACTACCTTTTGTAGACTAAGGGTCCTAAAATTTGAGTTACTGAAATTTATCACGAAACCCCTATTACAGGATCTACGACTCGTAGAGTCATTTACAAGTAGTATAATGAGCCATAATTTTAACTTTTAGAAAGATCCAAGTTTTACCAAGTATACCAGATTCAATGAGATCTACCTTACAAGTCATACTCTGACTTACAAATCGTAAACCCCTTCATAATATCAATAGCCAAATTTTTGTCAAGCTTATTTCTTGGATCTCTCCTACCCCATAAGTGAGGTCTTATATTATCTCCCTCTTAGGAATATTCATCCTCGAATATGCTAAGGCAAGCTCTAAGAAATGGGTTCATGCACCATATGCCAATGCACTATAGATAAAAGCAACACATCCACAATTTAAAAAGGATCTTCAACCATGTTTCACAAAGCACTTTTGATGGAACCATCAAATCCACATAAAAATGCATGAATGGCATGAAAACGACATGTAAGGGAAGGAGATTCTAAGATAAGAAAAGCATGTCACCTCAAGCTTGATTGGAATGGAAAAGATGGGGATATCATTTTTCCATATCGGCTTTGGCTTCCCATATGGCACTTTCAACTTGTTGGTTCCTCTAAAGGACTTTGAAGGACACGACATCGTCATTTCTTGACCTCTTCACTTATCTATCATGTATTTCCACAGTGACTTCCTCATAGGTAAAGTTATCTTCTCCGACCCCTATAACATCAAAGGGTACTATAGAAATTGGGTAACCTACACACTTCTTCAACATAGACACATGGAAGATCGGATGAACCATACTCATCTCTGAGGGCAACTCTAATTCATAGGCGACCTTAACAATTCTCTTCATAATTCTATAAGGCCCTACAAATCTTAGGCTTAGCTTTCCTTTCTTGCCAAATTGGACCACACCCTTCATGGGTGAGACCTTCAAATACACCCAATCACCAACATCAAACTCACGATCTCTCCTTCTTGTGTTAGAGTAGGACTTTTCCTACATTGAGCCATTTTCAACCTCTCCATTATCAACCTTACTCTTTGTAAAGTTTCCACGACAAATTATAGTCCTAATAAAGCATTTCCCCCTATATCAAATCATCCAATCAGAGATCTACACTGCCTACTATATAGGGCTTCAAGGACAACCATTCCAATGCTAGAGTGATAGCTATTATTGTAAGCAAACTTAATAAGTGGAAGATGTTCATCCGAACAACCTTTGAACTCCAAAACACAAGCCCTAAGCGTATTCTCAAGAGTTTGAATTATTCTTTGAGCTTGGCCATCTATTTTAGGATGAAATGATGTACTAAGCTTGACTTTGGTACTAAGACACTTTTGGAAGAACCTTCAAAAATGTCAAGTTAATCTAGCACCACAATTTGAGAAAATAGAAAATGGTACCCCATGCAACTTGACCAACTCATGTATATATATCTTTGCATAATCTTTGGTACTATAAGTTGTCTTGACCAGTAGAAAATGAGATAATTTTGTCATCCTATCAACAATAACTCAAATAGAATCAAAATGTTTCCTAGTCTTTGGTAACCTATCACAAAATCCATATTGATCTCTTCGCACTTGCATGTAGGAATTTCTATATCTTGAGCTAGAATACCTGGCCCTTGGTGTTCGACTTTGACTAGTTGGCAATTGTGAAAATCGATTATAAAACCTAGAAATATCTCTTTTCATATCATCCTACCAATAAACCTATCTCAAGTCTCTATACATTTTTGTTGAACTCGAATGAATAGAGTAGGATGAATTATAGGACTCTTGCAAGATCAAGTCTCTTATCCCATCAACATTATGCACACATAACCTACCTTTGTATTGAAGGACACCATCTCCCCCTTTGGAGAAAACCTCCACTCTACCATCCTTTACCAAAGCTTTCAATTCTAGCAAGGCAGAGTCAAGATCTTGTTTAGACTTAACCTCTTCAATCAAAGAAGATTTTTAGCCATCAAATACCACCACACCTCTATTTTAAACTTCATTCAACCTAAATCCCAATCTAACTAACTAATTAACTTCTCTCACTACTCCCTTATTGCTATAACCAATATAAGATACAATTCCCATGGAAACTCTACTTAGAGCGTCGGCCACAACATTAGCTTTCTCAAGATGATAGTGTACACTCATATCATAGTCTTTGAGAAGTTCTAACCACCTTATTTGCCTCAAATTGAGACCCCTTTGGGTGAACAAATATTAGAGACTCATAGGGTCATTGAATACATCTTCATGAACCCCATAGAAGTAATAACACCATATTTTAAAAGCAAATACCATAGCCGCTAACTTAAGGTCATAGGTGGGATAATTATGCTCTTGCACCTTCGATAATTGAGAAGATATTCTAGGACCTTACCATTTTGCATCAATACACACCCAAACCAACCCTTGAAGCGTCACAATAGACCACAAACCAATCTAACCCTTTTGGTATAGCAAAAATAGGAACGGATGTAAGATTGTATTTGAAGTTTTGAAAACTTCCTTCATATTCATTGGTCCACACAAATTTTTCCTTCTTTTGCGTCAATTTTGTCAAAGGGGAAGCAATTGACGAAAACCAATCCACGAACCTCTGGTAATATCCTGCAAAGCATAAGAAACTCCTAATATCCATAGGAGTCAAGGACCTAGAACAATTTTTTATCACCCCCATTTTCTTATAGACCACTTTGATTCTACCACCCGACTTTACATGCCCTATGAATGCGACTTCCTTCAACCAAAATTGACACTTATTGAATTCAGCATATAACTTCTCATGAATAAACGTTTGCAACACTACCCTCAAATGTTTCATGTGCTCTTATTCACTACAATTGTAAATCAATATGTCATCTATGATGACCAACCATGAACATATCAAGTTAGGGTTTAAAGACCCTATTCATGAGATTCATAAATATTGTTAGTATATTCGTTAGGCCAAACAATATTACCATATTCAAAATGCCCATACTAAGTCGAAAAAGACGTCTTAGGAATGTCACACTCTCTTACCCTCATTTGGTGGTACCCGAACCAAAGATCAATCTTAGAAAAATGACTTGCCCCTTGAAGTTGATCAAATAAGCCATCTATCATTAGGAAAGGGTACTTGTTCTTTATTGTGACATTATTGAGTTATCGATAATCAATGCACATTCTAAGTGAGCCATCTTTCTTCTTTATAAACAACACGATGCACCACAAGGTGACTTACTAAGCCTTATAAAACCCTTATCCAATAAATGTTTCAATTGGTCATTTAACTTATTTAACTCCGCTAGGTCTATTTGGTAAGGTAAAAAAAAATTGGGTTGAGTATCGGGAAGAAGATCTATACCAAAATCTAGCTCCCATATGTAAGGGACACCGAGAAGTTCATTCCGAAAAACATCAAGAAACTCTTTCATAACCGGAATCAACTCGATAGGAGGGACTTTTAAACTCATTATCCAAAACCCTTATAAGATGATAAATGCAACCCTTGGTAATCAATTTCTGGGCCTTAAGGCAAGAGATAAACCTACCCTTGACCGGAGAGTTATGAGCTTCCCACTAAAAATGGGTTTATTAGTTAATTGGAACTTAACCTTATGAGTTCTACAATCATGGAAGCATGGTACGTATATATCCAATCTATTCCAAGAACGACATTAAAATCCACAGTGTCAAGTTCAACAAAATCACAAGGCAACATTTTAAGAAATATAGATTGGGGCAACCCTGATAGACTCTTTTAGCAAAAGTGGATTTACCAACGGGGGTAGATACCTTAAAAGGTTCACTCAACAATTCAGGACACACATAAACCTTATTAGCAAAAAGAGGAGTAATGAAAGAGAGAGATTTTTGATCCAATAAGGCATACAAATCATAATCATAAACCTTTAACATACTAGTAACACATTAGGCGCCTCCTCTACTCCTTGACTCCCTTGAAGGGCATAGAACCAGCTGTAATGTGGAGCACTCCCTACCTTGTTCCCTTTAATACACATTAGCACCTTGTTCTTGAGGATGACCATCCTTACCCCTAATTAGAGCATAGGGGCAATCGACAATCTTGTGGCCTACTCTTCCACAACCATAGCATGCATTTGAATCTTTCAAGCCTTTGCCACTATGATTTCTGCTACACTTTGGGGACCTTGGAAGAGTCATCCCACGAACACCACCTTAGACCTTAAGGTTAGGCACCTTATCATTACCAAACCATTTATTTTGCGAATTGAAGGATCCTTGGCCTTGGAATTTGTGACCATGCTAGAAACGGCCACCCTTAGCACCTTGAATACCACCATCATACCAAACCCTCTTGAACTCACCACTCTTTCTCTTCTTAAGCTTTTCCCTTTCTAGTTGCTCGGTATATTTCATGACCCAAGACAAGTCCATATCACCCACAAGCATAGTGGTACAATACTGGTCATTCACCAAGTCAGAACCCCCCAATACAAATTTGTTTATCCTTGCCCTAGAGTCAGCAACCAAGTGAGGAACATATTTTGAGAGATTGTTAAACTTGAAAGAATGCTCCCTCACACTTATGGAGCCTTGCTTAAGGCTTAAGAACTCCATCTTGGCATCTCAGAGTTCAATAAGGAAGAATTGGTCGAGGAAGGCAGTCTTAAACTCCTCCATTGGGATGGGATCATCATTCTTCCTCTCAAGACTCAATTGAGTAACCAAACTTGTGCAACACCTTGGAGTTGGTAAGCCACAAGAACTACCTTATCCTCAGAACTCACCCCCATAATATCAAGCACTTTGTATACCTCATCAATGATTTTATGGGGGTCCTCTTCTGTCTTGGAGCTATGAAACTTCAGAGGGTTTATCCTTGTGAAATCCCCAACTCTTAAAGTTGGGGTGGGAGTATAAGGAGTTTGGTCTACTTGGTTCAACTGGTTAGTCATGGCTTGTGACAACGTGGACATAACATTCCGATATTTGATGTGGGTAACCCCTTTCTCTTGGGAAGCTTGAGGAGCCGGAGGGGTTGTACCCTCTTTGGATGATGGAGCTCTTTGAGACACTCTCCTTAGTTATGGTATGATCTATAAGAGCAAAAACCACCTCTTAGGGAAGGAAATATTATTTTAAATCCAAGGCATGACATAGATCATGAAGAAGTGAACTATTTCCTAAAATGCCAAATAGCCCCCTATTCATAGTTGTGGTGCGCTTCACAATCATGAACAAGACTCTACTTGATGCAGTGTGTTGGATTTCCAAGGACCATTTATAAACCTAGTGCTCTGATATCAATTTTCCATGATCCAAGCTTAGGGCTTAGACATGATATGGCGAATGGGGACCTAAAGGGAGTCCCCAAACAAGCCTTTTGAGCATACATGGCACATCCTTGGTTTACCAAAAGCATGAAAGAGAAAGGAGAACATAACACATAGTATCTAAATGAAATGGTACTTGGGGAAATCATCACCATACATAAGGATAATAAAAGTCAAGATCAATACAAAATATCCATGTCCAACAACACCTCTTGTATGAGTGAAATGAGGGAGAAGACATCTCATGTGTTCATGCTTAAAATAAAAAGAAAGTCTAAATCATAAGTCTTAAAAGAAGCATGAAAGTAAGGTGGATGTTGTCCCCAAAGTGGAGGACACGCCAATAGCAATCTTCATCGATCTGGCTAACCACGTAGAGGAGGAGGATGAAAAGGAGCTTTGATCTCGACATGGTGAGATCATGTATACATAAGTATGCGTTAGTACTTGGAATGCACTAAGTATATAGGGTGCAATGTAACAAGGAACATAAGTCATAATAATCAAGATGCATAATTATAATCAGTTGACATAAGTTCAACATGACATGTATAATCAATGCTTGGAATAAAACATGCGTGAAGGTAATCAAACTTGCATAACATATCATGCATATGTGGTTGAAGACTATAACCAACATATAAGACCAAGCGAGCTACTACTTGGAATCTGGATATTCACTGCACACCAAATAAAAGAGTGATCTACTTGCCAAGGTAAACCAAACTTGACCCCACAAAGTGGAGAACTTGGTTAGATGGATCCACTAGTAAAAGCCCATTTAGGAAAATAATATAAACCTATGTTGGCACATAGCTAAGAGGCCAAGACTTTATATAAGGACCCCGTGGATCAAGCCCCCACCTTAAGACTCATTTCAGTGTCAAGTCTAGTGCTATTGAAAAATAAAAGTATTCATAAGTTTAATCATTACTTGCATAACTTGTAAGAACGTGATAAAAAGGCATGAGTAGCTCATTCGAATGCTTGCCCCTACATATGGTGTATACCTTGTACAAAAGGGTAAAAACAATGTACAGACTTGCCTATTCTAGTAGGCATCGTATTACTCATGAGGGTAAAGACTATAATATACATGCCCCTTCTAGTGAAAGTTGCTACATGAGGGTAAAATAGTATCATGCTTTACCCTATGTGTAGATATTATTTACTCACATGAGAGTAGAATATCTAGAATAAGGCTCAACATTCAACTTGCAAACCAAAGAAGCTTTTCATGAGTTTAATACATACTTGGGAGCCGATGACTTATCATAACATGCTTGTCTAGTAGTTCATGCAATAGTCTTTCATCAACATAAAAATCCTTGTCAAGTAAATTTAGTCAAACATGATGGTATATACACATGTAGTTAAAATCAGGCATTTCAAAAGTATAAGACATAATAGGAGTAAAAACAACTCATTCAAGGTTATCCAAATTAACCCCACCAATAATACAGTAAAACCCTTGTTTGAGTATCATGAAAACCCAAATAATGTTTTAGCATAAACCATCATTTCTTAAAGAACCCAAATAGCAGTTATGTGTATAATGCATAATAATATTATCATAAGAAAGAGGTCATAAATATCCATAAAATAATCCATAAATTCATGTAGTTTGAGAAGAGAATTTGTTGAACTTGTGGGAAAGAATGTTCACATAATCAAACCCATATACCTTGATGATAGGAGATAGAAAAACCATGGGAGATGATGAGGAATTTGAAACCCTAGGTTGCATCTTCTTTCTTGAAGCCTCATAGTAACTTGACAGTGTTTGAGAGGGTTCATAGACTTAGGGTTTTTGGAATGAGCAAAAATGAGATGTTTTAGGGTTATATAAACTGATAAGGAACATAAATAGGGTCAAATTGACATAGTTTCGACTTAGTAAAATTAGGAAAGCTCAAATCTAGAAAAATTAGGAATGCGCAAATCTACCTTATTAAAATCCTAGCCAGACGGGTCTACGATACCCCATCTATATGTCGTAGAACGCTTTATGAGCCGTAGATGACTTTTCATAAACTGAGGATCCTGAAATTTGAGTTATTGAAATTTGTCACGAAGCCCCTATTGTAGGATGTACGAATCGTAAAGTGATTTATGAGTCATATGATGAGTCATAATTCAATCTTTTAAAAAGATCCAAGTTTCACAAAGTCTGCCAAATTCTGCGAGACCTACCCCATAACTAGGCTCTTACAAAGTCCCTACTCACTGATCATGAGTCATATGATCATGCCCCTTAGAACTTGCTTGTTGATGTTGAATTTTTGATCGAAAGTCCATGCTCCCTATCCCTATAACTTGAGTTCTGAATTTTATTTCTTTAGCTTATGTGTTGAATTTTGTGGCAATGAGTCCCATACTACTTATCCCATAGCTTGAGTCATTTCCCCTATTCCCTTAGTCTTACTTAATAATGCTTAAATTTCTCTTCCAAATCAATGATGTCTTTTTAGATGCTATGAGGCTTTCTTGGGGACTCTCAGACTCCTACTTTCCATATAATTTCTATCTCCTAGGCTTGGGTCATTACATTTTCACTCACTAAAATTGGACCTGTATTGGCAAATAAATTAATTCTCAAAATTTTAAAAAAATTAAGTTAAAAAGTAGCATGGGACTATAGCTAAAATCATAAATTTACAAGAAACAAAGTCTCTGCTATACTTTTCAAACAAACCACAGTGTTCACCTCCAAAAATCACACAAAATAGCCTCAAAATCGCAAAAATTAGAATTAAATTGCTCAAGAGATTGAGTCTTGAAAATAATCAAAATATATGACTAATAATTCATCCATAGCAGAGGATAAACACAAAAACTTTCCTCAAACTAGGGCTCAACAGATAATTCCAATCACAGAACGACATTCTCCAAGAAAAACCTCACAAGACAGCCCCTAAAATCACTTATTTGGACTTGAAACGGCTGAGAAATTAAATCTTGAAATATCCCAAAAATTAGGCTCACACAATGGTCATGAAAACCATGTAAAAATGGGAACTCACATCAAAAGAAATCTTTAAAGCAGTTTCCAATTTCATTAAAACACCCCTCATATGTTTTGGAATGCCCTATAATCATAATTTCCATATATCTCAAAATTTGTGTGTGATTTTGAAAATTTGACTTCATATACTTAATCAGGTGGTAATTTGAGTAGGGTATGGGTATAACCCAGATTTTAGAAGACCTATAGCAAAAAATAATTTCCACTAATTTTCTATTTCCAGTAGTTGTCCGCGCCCAAGTCGTGACATGCCTGGGGTGCAAAATAGTGTAATTATTGCCTCTGTGACTATTCTATGTCATGCCTAGTGTGTAGAATGGTGCATTTCATGTGCTATTTTTTCAACTTAGCTCAAGGGCATTGGGGTCATAGCCTTATGCCCATTTAAACATGAAATCTTTCATACTTAGTCATTTTTCAACTCTGTAACTTACAAAACCCTCTTTGAAACCTCTCCAAGACTTTATCAAATGTATCATTAAAATTCAAGGATTTCAAGCTAAATTTTAGAATTCAATAACCCATTTCAAGCTTCAAGCTCATTCCAAGAAATTTAAAGTTTAAGGTATATGGGTTTTCATCCATAGGTCCTTTCACCCATGGAGCCCAACCATTCCGTTTTATGGAAATTGTATGATTTCGAGTTGTACTAAATATGGGTATCTTTTATTATGAAATATGAACATAAATTATGTTAGGGTTTGATAAAGTATTGATTAATTATTCATGGATATCTAATTCAAGCTTATATTATGAATTGATTTTTGTCTATTCAGACTATGCATGATTAAGCTATGAAACTATGAGCTATTATAAGCTTTTATGATGTACTTCAAGATAACTTAAATGAGGGTTTTACTATAATATTGGTGGGTTGATTTGAAATGAGTTACTCTTCTTGTTTTACTCTTGAGTTGCATGATTTTGAACACATATCATGAACCCACCATGTGTTTGATAAAATTACATGACAAGAATTCTCAGGTTGTTGATGAACTATTACATGATTTACAAGTGATAATTAAGGTCCTTCAAGGAGATATTAAATTCATGAAAAGTATCTATGATTTCACAAGTATCAAGTTGAACCCTATTTCAGGATTTTAACCTCTTGTGAGCCATTAATGTCAAGGTAAGGGGTCATGTAAGATTATTATTTACTCTCATATTCAAGTTAGGATCACTAGTAGAGGTCAAGCATATGAATGAGCTACTCGTGTCATATTATCATGTCTCCTACAAGTTATTCATGTTATGATTAAAGTATGTTATTTCAGTATTCTATGGGATTAGACTTAGCATTAATTGAGGCTTAATGTGGGGGCTCGACCCAAGGGGTCCTTATATGAAATCTTCATTCTCTAAAGTATGTGCCACCATTGGATTATTTGATTTACCCTTACTATACTAGTGCATCTATCTAGTTCATGTTATCATGTTTCATTTGCCCTGCTAAGTAGACCGCACATCGTCGGGGGGTGTCATGCCCTGTCACCTGAACCGAGGGACTGTCATGCCTTGGATTCCAGATATAGCTTCTTGGTCTATGTCAGCTAAGGTCTCCTCCTATAGATGTATGATATATTATGCAAGTTAAATGTTTTAACAAACATTGATCATGCATGTTATATTGAGATTATAGATCCATTGATTATGATTATGCATTTTGAATATATTGTCTTATGTCTTTGTTGCATTTCACCTCGTATACTTAGTACATTCAAACATACTAACACATACTGTATGCCTATATGATATCATCATGTAGTAACCGGAGCTCCTTTGGATCATCCACCTCCATATGGCTAGTTCAGTTCTCCAAAAAGCTTTGAGTGAGTCCTCTACTGCGAGGACAAAATATACTTTTCATCATGCTATGATGATACTTGTTCCATGCTATGAAAAAGCAAATGAACCAAAGGTCCCAAGCTCCTCATGCTCCTACTCCAGCTTCAAGGGTGAGGGATTTCACGAGAATGAACCCTCTGGAGTTTCATGGGTCCAAGATGGAGGAAGATCCCCAAGAGTTCATCTATGAGGTGTAAAATTTACTATCTATCATGGGGGTAAATTCGGATAAGAAGGCAAACTTAGCAGCTGAAATGACCCCAAAAAGTGCCCGAAAACGCACCTTGGAATGCCTAAAATTTTAAATTCCATATATCTCAAAATTCATTTGCAATGTCAAAAAGTCTACTCCATATTCTTATTCAAGGGGTAAAAATTAGGTGAAAAGGGATCTAACACTGATTTAAGAGCGAAAGATTAGCAATTATAAAATTCCAAAGTGCGATTTCCAAAGGGGTTTTCACAACGTGATTATGATTTTCATGCTCCAATAAAAAAGCAATTGTTGTCAGCAATTAACCTAACCGAAGATTAGGGTCTAATACATAATGAATATGGGGCTTGACTACAAGAATCCACTACTAATTATTTCAAGCATAAATAATAAAAATCTCTAAATGAGGGGTTTTTCTTCAGATTTAAAAACAAAATAAAATAAACAATAAACTAACACGTGAGGAGACACTCAATTTTATGGACAACTTGGGAGTTGTCATCACCATGGTTCGTTTACTCGATTACCCTAGGCAACATAACTATAATTAGAAACTCACATGCAAGACAGTAACTTAGGTTCTTCCAACCCTTTTGTGAAGGTGAAGGTCGAATTTTACCATGGCGCTTGGTCGGCCACTATGGCATACCAACTAACTGTTACCAATAGTCCCAGTCAATATCCCTTTGGTGATGTTTTGTTGATTAGACGAGAATCCACTATTAATTATTTCAAGCATAAATTACAAAAATCTCTAAATGAGGGGTTTTCCTTGGGATTCAAAAACAAATTAAATAAACACTGAACTAACACGCGAGGAGACACTCAATATTATGGACAACTTGGGATTTGTCATTACCATGGTTCATTTACTCAATTACCCTAGGCAACATAACTATAATTAGAAATTTATATGCAGGATGATAACTTAGGTTCTTCCAACCCTCTTGTGAAGGTGAAGGTCGAATTTCAGCATGGTGCTTGGTCGGCCACCATGGCATGCCAACTAACTATTACCAATAGTCCCAGTCAACCTCTGTTTGTCATGTTTTGTTAATTAGACGAGAATACATCAATTGAATCTTTTCATCTACTTCTCTTTTCCTATTTGTCACTACCTTGGTTGGGCTAGTGATAGTAGGTGAGGTTTTGTGTTGGCCACCACCAAAAGACAATCATAATGAAGGGAAACAGACAATACATGCAACCCCCAATAGTAAAAATGCAATAAACCTAGGCTATCTCAAATCAATTTCCCATGATTCCCACTGCCCCAAGTTATGGGTGCTTAGCTACTCATGGCTAAGGCAAAATAAGCCAAAATGCAAATAAATGACATAGTTGAGAGTTTTACCAAAAATAAGAAAGATTTTAGACACCACAAGTTGCAAACCCAAAAGCTTAATTGATCAACAATGAGTACAAATCAAGATTTGCAATCTCCAAAATGGGTTTTCCAAGAGAGAACAATAATCTAATCTAATATGCTAAAATATTCTTTAGAGAATATTCAAAGTCAAGTTCTATCTTCTAAAATCTATTCTTTATTCTAAAAACCCTAACTTAAAGTTCTTATAGTGTTTACAAATAAACCCTAAAAATAACACAAAAAAGATAGTTGGCAGTTGGTAAGCCTTTCAAGTGAAACTCATAGGGTGACCTAGAGTCATAGTCGGGGTCTCGTATTAGGCTCTTCGTATTTTGGACTAAATGGTATGGCCCATAGGTATGATTCATTGCCTAAGCTATGACTCGTATGTTCTTCTCATAGGCTTGGCCTTCAGTTTGTGGTCTAACATTTTGGCTCTCTGATTCTTCTATGAGTCCATCTATACGCGTCATGGCAATACTTATGACTCGTAGGCTGGCCTCGTAGAGGTGACCTCCACTTAGCTGATTTCTGAATGTTGGTCTCTGGTTCCTACTATGGCACACCCTATGATTCATAGCTTAGGCTACGACTGGTAGGTGTGCTCGTACGTCTTATGCTTCAGCAAAATTTGTAACTTTTCTTCAAAATCATGTCAACCGAACTTTTCTACAATAAAAATACAAAAACATATAAAAATCATAAAAACTCGCATTAAGAACTCATAAAATCCCTTGTTTTAGGCATCAAATGTGCTATGTTTTGATAGCACATAACCACTCTCAACTTAGAATTGTTGCTTGTCTTCAAGCGATGACTCAATCTATGCAGACAATGAGAAATACATAGCTGCTATACTAATGGCATATATAACAACTCTTTTGATTCTGGTACCTAACTACCATTTTCAAAATAGGATTGCAAGGTTATTGAGCAAAATAAGAACATAATGAGATACCTGGTAATCCAACTATGACAAGCTAAGGAGAATCAATCATTCATAACCACATTTGTAGTCATATGTTACTCAAGTAGTGCAAATACCCTCACTGGAAAGAAGTCCCTCATACTCACTCAAAAAGCATTTACAATTCAGGGACTGAGAAAGCATTCTCACTCTCACAATTAAAATTCATGCATACTAACTAACACCATAGGCTTGCCTCTATACTCATCTTTTGGCCTGGTGAGAAAGTGAATTTGGATCAGTTTAGGACTTATGGGCTTTTAAAATAGGTCCAGGGGGCTTTGGAATGGTACTTTAGGCAAGTAGTGACTAGATGTTATCTTTGAACCATGTTTACCAGCACCTTTTGCTTTCATAATCCAGCCCTTTTTCAATAAGTCCACCCTTATTCGCTTGTTTTGAACTTTTTCTCGAGTGCTTTCTTTCTCTTTTTCAGTTGTACCTCGATTTCAAACTCATTTTTGCTACTTTTTCTCAACTCAAGGAACTTTTATCTTCTTTTTCTTCACTTGATTCATGCTTTTATCATATCTTTCTTGATTTTCCAACTAACCACCTTATTATTATTACTTTACCATAATAAGGGCCACCCTCAGCTTTGGTTCTTAGCCTCAGGTGAAGTACACAATATTTATGCCTCAAACCAGGGCCACCACTGATAGCCATCCTCAAATTAGGCCTTTGCCCTCAATCAAGGTTCACATGCTCAAGGATAGACTAGGGTCAATATCAAGATATTTCATCAAATAAGGTTAAATTAGCAAAGTGTCATGAAAAAATGAGTACATGAGAATCTCAAAAATTTGAACAAGGGATTCTCTCACTCATTTGGTTGGTCATTTAGGCCAAAAGTGGGTTCATTTAAAGAACAAAGGCGTAAGATCCTTTCCATATCCACCATATCACCAAACTAATCTTTGAGTACTAAGGCAAGTTCTGAGTACATACAAGATGCATAAATGCAACAAAATAAGGTCACAACACACATGGCATTGCATCCACAATCAAGTATGAACTCACAGGTCATGGTTTCAGCCTCAGCTTACCTTCATAATATCAGAACAAACATTCTCAAATACTCAAAAATATATAAATGCATCAACAATCGCAATCTCAAAAATTTTGAGGGTACTCAAGTTTTCATCAAAACTTCAAAATGCAATTAAAGACTATGTATATGCCAACAGATAACACTACTATGAATTTACACATTATCTACACTACCTAAACATATCTGTTCAATGGAAAAGTAAACATCCACAAGAAAAAAGAAGCATGACAAGAAAACCTTGGGAACAAAAATAGGGGAAATTATGACCTCGAGGTTACTCAAACTTCGCCTTAATCCATAACTTCCCACACCTCATAAAAAATAGGATAGTTTGTACTCAAAGTAAAAACACATAGAAAAGGTGTGAGAGGCATACCTTAGGTTGCCTCCTAGGAAGCGCCTGATTTATTATCGCAGCACGACTTTGTCTTTATCCTTTATCCACTATCCTCAAGGGTCTACACCTCACTCTTAAACTCGTTTAGGTGATTCATGGATTGGAGAATATCGAACACTACCTTTGCATCATTAACCCTAAACTGTAGTTTAACCAAATACATATCCACTAGGGCTTGCCTAGTGGCTAGAAATGGTCTCCCCAAGATGATGGGCACTTCAAAATTAACCTCGCAGTCAAGGATCACAAAATCCATGGCAAAGATGAATTTATCAACTTTAACAAGCACATCCAAAAGGATTCCCTTCAGCTTTTTAATAGTTTGATCTTTCAAAAGCAACCTCATTTTGGTCAAGCTAGGAAGGTTAAGGCCATGCTTTTTGAATACAGCAAGACGCATTAGATTGATGCTTGCTCCTATGTCACACAATGCTCTTGCGAACTCAACATCACTAATGGTACAAGGGATGGTGAATGCACGGGGTCCTCTCTTTTTTGCCAAAGGTATTTCGTCATAATTGGACTACATTGTTGGAGTTCTTGTGAGAACTCTTGGCTCAAAGTGCGATTCTTGGTCACCAAATCCTTCATATACTTGGCATACACGGGCATTTTCTCCAAAGCTTCAAGAAGGGGAATGTTGATGGAGAGTTGCTTCAATATTGAGAGGAAGTGTTTGAATTTAGCCTCCTTTTCTTTTTTCTTAAGCCTTTGAGGGAAAGAAGGAAGGGGTTCGGAATTTGATTTCAATTTCTCATGCTCCCTTGCCTCTTCTTGTTGCATCCTAACGACCTTTGGATCTTTTTCTTCAACGATATCTTCATCACCAAGATCCTTCTCATCTAATTCGTCCACAATTATGGGCATAAGGGGATCTATGGTGCTCTTGCCACTCTGAGTTATGATCGCTATGTAGTGCCCTTTGTTTTTAGGATTTTGAACCATATTGATTGCTAAGGTGCCTTTTTGGCATTAGTTTAACTGTGAAGAAACTTATCCAAATTGTTGTTCCAGCTACTTAATCGACACCGAGTGAGAAATGCTTTGTATTTTAAGCATTTAATGGAAAGCGAAGACGAACCAGATTAGAAGAAAAAGTTATTACACAATCGCCTGAAAAGAGACTTTGTTTGCAGGAAAGTTGTGTGAAGCAATTGGTCCCCCTCCCGCCGACAGGGGCAGCCTTCTATCTTTTGGTTAATATTAGAAATATCCGCTTTTATTGCGTTTAAAGTCTCATCTTCATGATCGGCCCTCTTCAACAACTTTTTGAACATCTCTTCGATCCTGGAGTTCCATAACCCGACATCACGGTTGTGAGGAGTCATATAAGGACCACTCCTGTAGCACTATCTTCTTCCCTACTCAGTGTCTGCCACTCTCTCTCTCATAGTATCTGCCTCTATTGTCCCTATACAACCCATCACGATTAAAGTTCCAACCTTAATTCCCGTACCCTTGCCTCCAATAGTCTAAATTTGGCCCGTAGGGGTTGTTCCAAAAACCTATCGCTTGGTTATTTAAAAAACATGCATCCTCATCAAAGAATAGATCGGCATAGATAGGACCCTTCGGAGGTTGGTGTAATACTGCTTTGACGCTTGCTTGGTTTTGCTTTAAAACAAAGTCCATACTTGTGCGAAGTTGAGCAAGTTGCTCCATGATTTCTTCATTTACCTTTGCTTGCTCATTGTTGATGTTAACCAGATAAGAAGGTTTCATCGCATCTCGCTCTCGTTGCCCCCATGCTCTATTTATTTTAATTACTTTCTCCATTCTTGCAGCTATCAATGCTAATGGTTAGTCAAGGAACATGCCTCCTATGATTGTGTCGGCGCAAGTCTGACTATTCTCACCAAGCACCCGATAGAAAATCTCGACCAAGGTATCATCAACAATCTTGTGATCAGGGACCATCCTCAAGAATTTAGTAAACCTCACCCATGTTGTACTAATAGAGTCACCCGGTAATTGGTCAAAGTTGTTGATTTGGTCCTTTAGCTTCAACTTCTTAGATCTTAGAAAATATCTTTCAAAGAATACTCTCTGAAGCTCAGGCCAACTTGTAATAATACCCGGAGGAATCATGGACAACCATACAGTTGCATTGCTAGTCAATGACAGTGGAAAAACTCCTAAACCAATAGCATCAAAAGAAAGGTTTTATGTCCCCATGACACTATTGCAAGCAAACACCACATTTTTAAGATGATGGTGGGGATCCACTGAAGGTAGCCCTATGAATAGTCCATAATTTTGGAGCATTTGGAGCAATCCACTCGATACCTTAAACTTAGTATCTGCTGGTAATGGAGGTAGTACTATGGCACCGGTAACGTCCAAAGCCATAGGGTTCAATCAATATTGATTCCATCCATAAGCATTTTTATTGAAGTCCCTGAGTTATGGCTCGTTACCCTTTTGTTGTGGATTTTCCTCTCTTCCCATATCCTTATTCGTATTCACATCCTTCTCAACCTCGATATCCTCATTCATTTGAGCCATTCTTCTTAGTAGTCAATAGATCTCAAAATTGAGTGGAGCTAAGGGATTGCCTTGGCTCCTTGTGTTGGGGATAGAACCTAGTACACCCTACAAATAAAATGAAACAACAAAACCAAAAACAAAAGTAAAATACAAGAGATTCTAGGAATCAATACTAGAACTGACTAATAGTAAATTCAAGTCTAAACCTAGCACTAGTCCCCGACAATGGCGCCATAATTTTTTATGATGTCCATGCTTCAATAACAAAGCGATAGGTGTAAGTGATCAACCTAATCGAAGGTTAGAGTCGAATCCATAGGAAAAACAGGGCTTGATTACAAGAATCCACTACTAATCATTTCAAGCATAAATAACTAAAATCTCTAAATGAGGGCTTTTTCTTATGATTAAAAACAAAGTAAAACAAACACTAAACTAAGATGTGAGGAAACACTCTATTTTAGAGACAACTTGGAAATTGTGTTTATCATGGTTCATTTACTCGATCACCCTAGGCAACATAATTACAATTGAAAATTCACATGCAGGACAGTAACTTAGGTTCTTCCAACCCTCTTGTAAAGATGAATACCAAATTTCAAAATAGTGCTTGGTCGGTCACCATGGCGTGCTAACTAACTATTACCAATAGTCCTAGTCAACCTCCCTATGGTCAAGCTTGGTTAATTAGACGAGAATACATCAATAGAATCCTGTCATCTACTTTTATTTTACTATTCATCACTACCTTGGTCAGGCTAGTGATAGTAGGTGGGGTTTAGTGTTGACCACCACCAAACGATAATCATAAAGAAGGGAAATAGATAATACATACAAACCACAATCGGAGAAATGCAATAAACCTAGGATTTCTCAAATCAATTACCTATAATTCCCACACCCCCAAGTAGTGGGTTCTTAGCTACTCATGGCTAAGGCAAAACAAGCCAAAATGCAAATAAATGACATAGTTGAGAGTTTTACCAAAAATGATAAAGATTGCAAATACCACGAGTTGCAAACCCAAAAGCTTTATTGATCAACAATGAGTACAGATCAAGATTTGCAATCCCCAAATGTGTTTTCTAAGAGAGAACAATAAACTAATCTAAAACCCCAAAATATTCTTTAGAGAATATTCAAAGGCAAGTTCTCGCTTCTAAATTCTGCTCTTTCTTCCAAAAAAACCTAACTTGAGGTATTTATAGTGTTTACAAATAAACCTTAAAAATAACAAAGAAAAGATAGCTAGCAGCTGGTACGCCTTGCAGGTACGACTCGTAGGGTGACCTACGAGTCATAGTTGGGGTCTCGTATTAGGCTCTTGGTATTTTGGACTAAACTAATACGGCCCACAGGTATGAGTTGTTGCTTGAGCTAGAACTCATATATTCTTCTCGTAGTCTTGGCCTTCAGTTTTTGGTCCAACATTTTAGCTCTTTGATTCTTACTATGAGTCCACCTATACGAGTCGTGGCGAGACTTATAACTCATAGACTGGCCACATAGGGGTGACCTCTACTTAGCAGATTTCTAAATGTTGGTCTCTGATTCTTGCTACGATATATTGTACGACTCGTAGCTTGCGCTACAACTCGTAGGTGTGCTCGTATATCTTATGCTTTAGCAAAATCTACAACTTTTCTTCAAAATCATGTCAACCTAACTTTTCTGTTAGAAAAACACTGAAACACATAAAAACATAAAAGTCATATTAAGAACTCACAAAATCCCTTGTTTTAGGCATCAAATGAGTTGTGTTTTGATGGCACATCACGCACCACAGTGTAAAAGTGGAATATTTATATTTGTTTTTAGTTCGGTCCAAGACTTCTAAGTCTTGGGCTTAAGTGTTCCCAAACACTTTTTTACTTATACTTAACCAAATTTCACCGTCATATCATCCTAAACATTTCCAACACTCACTCAAACACTTAGTCATATTTTCACTCCCCAAACTCAAGTCCCAAACCCTCATCCCAAGCTACATTTTCCTTCAAGGTTCTTCTTCAAGCTTCAAGTCTCCATCTTCAATCTTCAGCAAGTTCACCTCTAAGATAAGGTAAGTAAGTTTCTTTCATCGGTTCATTTCACCCATGATACCCAAGCCTCCTTTTACTCAAATTGCATGATTTAAAGTTGATTTAAAAATTGGTCTTGCTTTTTATGAAATTCACTGCACACTATGTTAAAGCTATGTAAAGTTGTGACTGTTTTCCCATGTTTTGAGCTATCAATCCTTGACCTAATATAAGATTTGAGAAGGGTTTTTGATGTATATGACTTGAGGGTATTGCAAGCTATTGATTGATAATTTTACAATGGATTTTTTTGCACGATTTCATCTCTATATTTCATGGTTTTATACTATCATTACACCCCCCTAAGTGTTTGATAAAATATCCGGATGTGGTTTCTTGAGGAGTTAAAGGTCCAAAGCATGAGATATGATATGAATGACTGTAAGATAATAAAATGAGATTATGTATATGATATATTCTATACAAAGTGTTTCATTACACCATACCCGATCCAGGGGGATAAGAGCCCGGGTAACTATGTTTTGGGTTTGTACTTATCAACCATGTGAGGGGTTTGTACTTCTCCACCATGTTTATAAGGTGTAATTATCATCAACTATGTGAGGGCCTTATACTACACAACCACCAAGGGGTTGTATGTTAAATAGCTAGCTCGGTCTCTTCTACACATGATATCCTATATGAGCATGAGTTACTTAAACATGTTTTACCTATGCATTGATTATACATGCTATATTATTATATTATGTCTATTGCCTATTGTTATGCATTTAGACTACGATGCTTAATTCTTGTTTTCATTGCATCCTACATACTTAGTACATTCAAACGTACTAACGCATACTCTATGCCTACATGATGTCACCATATAGGAATCAGAGTCCAATTGATCATCCTCCTCCACGTGGCTAGTTAGGTGTTATTCAAGCTTGTTGGTGATTCCTCCACTTCGAGGACCTTAGTATATGTTTCTCCTATTATGTATTGAGACATTCTTCTTCATTATTTATCTTGATAATGAGGGTGATCCCGGTTACTTTGTCTTGGCCCCTGCTCTTATCTATGTAGTAGATGTGTCTTTGGACTTGCTATATATCAATGATGTGAGCCTTGACTCTTTTGTCTCTTGATTATGATGTTATGTAAGTTTTTCTTCCCTTAGTCTCTTGTCCTTGTTTTTTAAACTTTTACATATTACTTAAGTATTAATATCTCACCCTTAGTACCAATTCCCCTTATTTACGTATCTTATGTTGTTTTATATTGCTTTCGCTCTCGACCAAGGATGTGTAATGATATGCTATGATGCTTGTTTGGGGTTCCTTCGGATTTCCCAATCGCCAGTCACATCTAGTCCCTAGGTCTAGATCATGACAAATTCATAATAGATCTTAGATTTATAGCTCAAAACATGCTAAAACAGTCACAATTTCATGAAATCTCAACATGGTGTGCAGGGAAATTCAAAATAAATAAGACCCTCAAGTAAATCAACTTTAAATCGTGCAATTTTGGGTAAAAGGAAGCTTGGGCATCATGGGTGGAACAACCTCATGAAAGAAACCCACATACCTCAACTTTGGAGAATCCTTGAAGAAGATTGGAGATGGAGACTTGAAGCTTGAATGAGAACCTTAAGATCCGGATGAGTTTTGGGACTTGATTTTTGAGAGAAATATGAGTCTAAGTGTTTGAGTGAGTATTGGGGAATGTCTTGAATGATATGAGGGTCAAATATAGCTAAATATAGGTATTGTCACGCATGGGAAAACTTCAGCCCAAGACCTAAAAGCCTTGGACCAAACTTGAAAAACTACACAAAATAATACTAGAGCGCACCAGGGGCGCGAATGCTCTCTTTTAATCGCATTTTTGTGATTTTTAAATTTTTATACGGTTGCTCTTAAATTGGGTTTAATCCCATTTTTCACTTAATTTGACCCCTTGAACAAGAATATTAAGTCAAACTTTTGATATCACGCGTGAATTTTAAGATATATAAAAATTATGATTTCGAGCATTTTTCGAGGCATATTTTCGGGCACTTTTGGGGTTGTTTCAATAGCTCTCCCTTAGGAACATTCATCTCTGAATGCCAAAGAAACATATATGAGAGTCATAGACATTACGATTTCATCCCATATAAGGACGCAATAATGCACTTAAACATCATTTCAAAAATCTCAACATAAGTATAAAACCATTATGAACTTGTCAATTTAAACATGAATACATGCAAATGTCATGGGCTGAACTTAGACTTGAAATCACATAGGGGGCTTAGACTGATACCTTAGGCTTGAGCGGAGTAGAAAAGATAAGGACATCACTTTTGCATATCCATTTCAGCCTCTCATGTAGCACTTTTAACTTGTTTATTCCTCCAAAGGACATTAACAGAGCGCACATCCTTGTTCCTCAGTCTCTTTATCTATCCAAAATCTGAACCTTAACCACTTTGTAGGTCAAATTGTCTTCAACAATACCCATAACATCAAGGGTCACGATAGCATTAGGGTCTCTCAAACATTTCCTCAACATGGATACATGAAAGATCGGATGAACCAAATCCATTTCACTAGGCAATTCCAACTCATAAGTTATCTAGCCAATTCTCCTCATTACTCTATAATGACCCACATATCTTTGACTTAACTTGCCCTTCTTACCGAAACAAACCACGCCATTCATGGGTGATACCTTCAAATAAACCCAATCACCAACTTTGAATTCAAGATCCCTTCTCCTCATATTAGCATAGGACTATTGGCGACTTTGGGCCATCTTCAACCTCTCCCTAATCATCCTAACCTTCTCAAGAGCTTCCATAACCAGGTATGGTCCCAACATAGCCACCTCTCCACTTTAAACCACCCAAGTGGTGATCTACAACGTCTACCATAAAGAGCCTCATAAGGAACCATACCGATGCTAGAATGATAGCTATTATTGTAGGCAAACTCAATCAATAGAAGATGTTCATCCCAACTACCCTTAAGCTCCAATACACAAGCTCTAAGCATATATTCAAGTGTTTGGATAAGTTCTTTCGACTTGGCAATCCGTTTGAGCGTCAAAGGTTGTACTAAGTTTAACCTTTGTACCAAGACCCCTTTGGAAAGACCTCCAAAATATGAAGTAAATTGAGCACCAAGATCTGATATGATAGACAAAGAAACCCCATGTAACCTCACCAAGTTATGAATGTACAACTTAGCATAATCTTCATCCCCATATGTGGTCTTAATTGGCAGAAAGTGGGCCGATTTTGTCATCTTATCAACCACAACTCAAATGGAATCAAAACTCTTTCTAGTCTTGGGCATCCAAACTACAAAATCAATATTAATCTCTTCCCACTTCCAAGTACGAACCTTTATGTCTTGGGTTAGGTCACCCGTCCTTTGATGTTCAGCATTGACTTATTGGTAACTATGACAACCGAACATAAATTTGGCAATATCTTTCTTCATTTCTCCCTACCAATACACCTCTTAAATCTCTGTACACCTTAATAGAACCGGGGTGAATAGAATAGGAAGAACCATGAGCCTCATCAAGAATCCTCTCACTCGAGCCATCAACAAGAGGAACACATAACCTACCTTGGTATCTAAGTGTACCATCTCCCCCTTGGGAGAAAAGATCCACTATCCTATCACTAACCAAGGCCTTCAATTCTAACAAGGAGGGGTCATAGTCATGTTTAGCTTTGACCTCATCATTCAAGAAAGATTTAGAACCATCAACAACAACAACAACAACAACACCATTATCAACCTCTTCCAACCTAACTCCCAACCTAGCCAACCGATGGACCTCTTTAGCCACCTCTTTATCACCATCATCAACATGAGCTAGGCTACCCATAGACACCCCACTCAAGGCATACGCCATAACATTAGCCTTATCGAGATGATAATACACACTCATATCATAGTCCTTAAGAAGTTCTAACCATATTCATTGCCTCAATTTAAGATCTTTTTGACTGAAGACATATTGGAGGCTCTTATGATCGGTGAACATATCAACATGCACCCCATACCAATAATGACGCCAAATTTTCAAAGCAAAAACCACGGCGGCTAATTCAAGATCATGAGTAGGTTAGTTATTTTCATGCACCTTGAGTTGTCTAGAAGCAAAGGCTAACAGCTTATCATTTTGCATTTGAACACAACCCAAACTAACTCTAGAAGCATCACAATACACAACAAATCCTTCCAGCCCTCCCAGTAGTGACAAAATAAGAGCGAACACAAGTTTATCTTTCAATGTTTGGAAACTCCTCTCACACTCATCAGTGCACACAATCTTAGCCTTCTGTTGAGTTAATTTAGTCATGGCAGAAGCAATAGAAGATAACCCATTCATGAACCTTCGATAGTAAATCGCTAATCCCAAGAAGCTCCTAATATCTGACGGGGCCAATAGTCTAGGCCAATTTCTAATCACATTCATCTTTTTAGGATGCAACTTAATACTATCCCCCGACACCACATGACCTAGGAAGGCAACTTCTTTCAATCAAAATTCATACTTCTTATATTTAGCATACACATTTTCTTCCCTCAATCTTTGCAACACTACCCTCAAATGTGTCACATGCTCTTCCTCAGTATGAGAATAGATCAAAATATCATTAATGAAGACCACAACAAATGAATTAAGGTAGGGTTTGAAGACCTTATTCATAAGATCTATGAAGATAATTGGTGCATTGGTCAACCCAGAAGACATCACAACAAACTAATAATGCCCATACCTAGTATGAAAGGTCGTCTTGGGAATATCACACTCCCTCACCTTTACATAATGATATTTGGACCAAAGATCGATCTTAGAGAAGTGGCTAGCCCCTAGCAATTGGTCAAACAAATCATTAATTCTTAGAAGAGTATACCTATTCTTAATGGTGAACCTATTAAGTTTCCAGTAGTCAATACACATTCTAAAGGACCCATCCTTCTTTTTCACAAACAACACCGATGCACCCCAAGGTGATTAACTAGGCCTAATAAATCCCTTCTCTAACAAGTCCCTCAATTGCTCCTTTAACTCTTTCAACTTTGTCGGGGCCATACGATAAGGGGGAATAGAAATGGGTTGAGTATCGAGAAGGAGGTCTATAGTAAAATCTACTTCCTTTTTGGGAGGAACACCAGGAAGGTATTCTTGAAAGACATCAAGAAACTTATTTACAACCGAAACTGACTCTACAGAAAGGACCTTGGACTCCACATCTCTAACCCTCACAAGATGGTAAAGACACCTCTGTAGAAATTAACTTACTAGCTTTGATGCAAGATATAAACCTACCCTTGACCACCACATCATGAGTCTCCCACTCAAGAACAGATTTATTTGGGAATTGTAACTTGACCCTATGGATTCTACAAATTAATAGAGGCACAGTATGCATGCAACCAATCCATCCCAAGAATGACATCAAAATCAATCATATCCAACTCAAATAGATCACAAGGCAATATCTTATGGAAAATGCAAATGGGACAATTTCTATAGACCTTCCAAGCAACAATAGATGCACTAATAGGAGTAGATACCTCATGACTCACACAATAATTCGGGCTCAACGTGGAACTTCTTGGCAACATAGAGGGTAACAAAAGAAAGAGTGGCACTGGATCAATCAATGCATACACATCAAAATCAAAGACTTTTAACATACCGGCAGTGATATTGGAACCTCCTCAACCCCTTATCTCTCTCCAAGTGAATAGAACCTATTATGCCTTGGGGCACCACCTTGTTGACCACCTCTCCCCAAAGGAACCGTATTAGCACCTTGTGGATAAACCTCCTTACCTTTGTTGCAATTTCGAGGGCAATCCATCATATTTTGCCCAACTTCCCCCCAACCATAACAAGCATTAGTATCCCTCAAGCATGGGCCACTATGACCCCTACAATAATTTGGATACACACCATTAGGAACCACACCTCCAACACCTTAGGCTCTTGGAAAGTCATTGACAACCCTCTTTTGAAATGCATGAGAAGACCCTTGGCCTTGATGGAACTGGCCACGTTTTTGACTATGGAACTTTCCCTCAAAACAGGCCCTCTTGGCCTCATGACCCTTCTCTTCCTCAATTTCTCCTCTTCAATTTGTTTGAATAGGTCATCAAATTGGATAAATCTATGTCACTAATCAACATAGCGGACCAGCACTCCTTACTCGCTAAGTTGGAAACATCCATCACAAATTTATTCATTCTATACCTTGAGTCGGACACCATGTATGTATCATATTTTGAAAGTTGGTTAAACTTGAGGGTATACTCCCTCACCATCATAGATCCTT